>SDVV010007452.1:0-17777 GCA_016164225.1 Gammarus roeselii
CTGCACTCGTCACGCGCTGCACTCGTCACTGCGCTGCACATCACGCGCTGCACTCGTCACTGCTCTGCACTCGTCACTGCTCTGCACTTGTCACTGCTCTGCACTCGTCACTGCGCTGCACTCGTCACTGCGCTGCACTCGTCACTGCTCTGCACTCGTCACTGCGCTGCACTCGTCACTGCGCTGCACATCACGCGCTGCACTCGTCACTGCATCGTATTCGTCACTGCGCTGCACTCGTCACGTGCTGCACTCGTCACTGCTCTGCACTCGTCACTGCATCGTATTCGTCACTGCGCTGCACTCGTCACGCGCTGCACTCGTCACTGCGCTGCACTCGTCACGCGCTGCACTCGTCACTGCGCTGCACTCGTCACTGCATCGTATTCGTCACTGCGCTGCACTCGTCACGCGCTGCACTCGTCAAGCGCTCCACTCGTCATGGCGCTGCACTCGTCACGCGCTGCACCCGTCACGCGCTGCACTCGTCACGGCGCTGAAATCGTCACGCGCAATACGTTTAATTCTGCCTTCCTCTCATCATTGCTTGGTGGGCTGTGGTTGTCCTAACATTTTAGTTTGTTTCAAAGCTTTTTTTTTAGATATAATGACAGATTGAAAAATGATGTGAAAATCACACTACGTATATAATACTATTATGTACCATATCTCCGTCAGCGTGCACGGGCTGTTCTGAATACAACATTTGCTACCTAAATATACCTAATATCATCCTATAAATACTGTTAAATATATGTTGCATCAGAACGAAGCTACATTATTGTGAGGTATAAATTACGTCAATAGAAAATAACATAACAGCCAGCATGCAGCGATGGACCAAGGTAAAGTTTTCCCTACAGCTGTACTGAATTTAATCACTACTATCCTCACATTCAAGTACCGTAATTATATGCGACAACTCTGTAGTTCTACAGTTGATGTTGGCTTGCTTTTTTTAATTAGTTGCAAGGAAATTTTAATTTCCATTTAAATATTGCCTGTTTGATAAACTGTACACAGTTATAATTTCGATGCTCTGGATGCATTCACCCTTCAGTCTAACTCTGATGACACCGGGCCTTGAAGGAATCTTAAGATGAGGGTAATGAAGCCTAATATACCTTGTATACTGGACTCTTTTATTTAATTTGTAAGTGTTCGTATGCGAGCAAAATGGTACGAAACAGGACGTAAAGTAACTACGGGGGATTTCAAACATATACGATGGGAACTATAGCTAGGAATGGTCTAGTTTAGAATGTTTAATTTAGTGATACAAGGCGTATCATTTATTAAGTCATCCAATTAGATATAATTAAAAAATTAATTGGATAACAATAATTTTGCTTCTGTTTATCAGACTTGCGTCTCGGGTGTGGAAAACTTAGCACGCAAGTCCCAGGTGTGCCACAGAGCTTTAAAAAATCCATACAAAAATACGAGATCGTCAAAAGTGAGAACAACTTTGATTACTAAAATTAACACAAACAGTAAATTTCACACGGCTTCAAAAACCGCGCCGTTAAACAGATATTACACAAACAATTATCATTTGCCCCAACGAGAACACAAACAGGTTAAATTACAATAAATAGAAAGGCAACATTGTAATAATTACTACACCCTAACTACTGGCCATCCGCAAAACAAAACTTTTCGAAGCACTCGTTTTTTTCTATTCCGTTCGGGAACAAGTTTTCTCAATCGTTGTGATGCACATGTTGCATCAACTTCGTAATCGCTGCAACAGTGCTGTGTAGAAGCTGGGAAGAGCAGTTGAGCCAAGATAACCTAATTCAATTTTTGTTTCACGAAATCTTTGTACACAATTTCGATGTTGAGTAAAATCATGTTGGTTGACTGCCAGTCTCATGCTCCCAATACGCAAGTTCCGGGCTCAATTAGAGGTTCGGAAGGTTTTTCCCATGCTGCTACAACGTTTTATACAATCGTATGTTCTGCCTTCGGAATGACCCGATTGTCTCCATTTAGAAAAATATGAAAATACTGAAGGTGACAGCAAATATTTGGTGCTGTAGATTCATTATATTATTGAGGCATTATTTTTGGGGCGGAGCTTTTGGGGCAGAGCGATGGTTGTTCATTACATTCGATAAAAACTGCGCTATAATCAATGCCGAAAGTCTCATAATCAGTAAATAAAACAAATACAAGTGTTGTCTATAAACAGTCGTTAGTAGGCACTTATTGGATGTTGGGAACTTGTCAAGACAACCATTGAATCATGCATACGGAATGACAGAAATTAACACAATTAGTACTTGGTTTTTATTTGTGGACTTATAGGAAAAGGAGATTTTTTATCAGTGAGCAAGTCTGATTTAGGCCATTTTGTACTCGACAATTTAGTATTCGTGTAATTTCACTAATAAAGAAGTGAACTATCAATATCAGCATCGAAATGAAAAGAGCAAACAGTTTGATCAGGTGTTCAAAAGATGTCCAGCTGTTTAACATCTGTCAAAAAATCGTAGGCTGGATAACAGACAACAATTCAACATAGAACATTACGGATACAGTCAGTGACCCGGGTACGAGTGTCAAAAGTTTTGTTACATGAAAATACGTTCAATATAGAGACACATTTTTTTGTTTAACGATTTGACTAACGGCGTTCTATGCGTAAATCACCTTGGATCTGAAGGTTAGTGACGTTATCCACTGGTTACGACGCCAACAGCCATCAACTCCAAGAGATGATAATTCGAAAACTGTTTTGCCAATAGATATCTATTTTTTATTGTAACTGCGCGCTTAAGTTATAACAGAAAATATTTTACGGAAACATTCCCCATTTAAATATATTTTCATCTCGCAACTCCGCAGGGTTGACAGGGTTTTGACATGTTGATATTAGTAATTTTTTCTATCCTCTCCGTCTCTTTGCCCATCATCAGTGTGGGTTATAAATGATAAGCTCACTATCTTCACAAAACAGCTAATTCTGAAGTGATTGTGTTAGTTAACACACATAAATTTACACGCAGGGTTTTTAGGAACAGTACACATTTGCGCGCAGTATTCAGAGCCCAATTCTCGCCGGCTCCAGAGGACGGTCACAGTGGGTGGTGCTCTCTGGCAGTGAAGGATTGGGAAGGGACCAGGTCCGCAAAACAGACAATGACTGTGTCCTGGTTCCATACCGTCTGGAAAGTATTCTGTTCTATCTTGCTATGGCTGTCTAGGCTCAGTATGCTTCCCTCTAGGAGTATTTCAGTCATAAGCATTTTATTTCTACAACAATTACATCGACTAAAACACATCGACTAAACAAATACAAGATAAAGTCATATTAACAGGAAAACCTTCTCCATTGGCATTATTGTGCTTAAGCGTTCCACAGCAGAGAATGAGTAAACAAAAAGTGTTTTAGAGACAACAAATTCGACATCAACAGAACTGGTGCAAGTCGAACCTACTGACAATGTTTTATTTTCAGTAGGGATTTAAGGATGTCTATACATAAATTTATACAGTCTCACAATAGAATTTAAGCATTTGATGATACAATACCTGAATGGGTTAGTGTCAAAGCAACTTTATATTCATTTATGTTTGTTCTTTTTTAGCAGGCAGATATTCCGCAATACAGTGCACCAGAGATGGATACAATCGTCAGGCGATAGGCTGAATTGAACCCCTAACGGTCAACCAGCCCGCTTGAGGGTTTATCTGTGTAGATATGTATTAGATTTCACTTATCTTAAAGCCATCACACCGGAACTGAGATTGCGCTGGAGTATCAAAACAGGTTTGATAATAATTCATCAGTTTTTCAATCAACAACTCCTAGGTACAAATAATACATATTTTTAGAACCTTCGGATGTACAAGATGATTTTATTTTTTTGTCTTCTAGGGTGTGTCGTTACCCCTTCTATGGCTCGCCGCATCTTCGATGACAATTAAGAAATATGACATATAAATCGAAAGCACAGCTTTGACTGTATCTCGATAATTTTTACAAGTAATTGGCGGTGCTGAACAAAATGAGGTACAACATCAACCTGGTGACACCTAGGAACGTCATTTTGTACATCACGAAAGTTTGAAAGAGTCAGACAAATGCATATTTTTACCGTAAGATCTTCGTATTGTTTACTATCTTCGCACGTGTGCCTCACGAGCAATTATCTGTATGCAATCCTCGTCTATTCGTGTGTTGTACATAACGCACGGACGAAATTCGAAACTCCTTCTACAGGAAGGGATATTTCATGCATTCAAATGATAAAAAGCAAGAGCTCAGCTGTTTGAATAGACCTGTCAGCCGCAGGTCTATTTTAGAAATAAGCATCTCAATTTGTTAGAAAATTAGTTACCTATGCTTTTCTGGTTGAAAATATTTATCACCTTTTGGGGACGATACTGAAGTAAACAAACACAACTCAGGACTCAAACCGTCTTCTGAAACAATAGTATTTTATCTGAAATGATTTTTCTTTCATCTCATTCGCAGTCATCGTTGAATTCATGGTTAAGGGGATCGACCTTTGAGTCCCTCTGTAGGAACAGACCGTCCATAATTGTAAAGAGGGAACTCAATTTGCAAGTAAACTGCCCTGCTGACACTGATAAAAAGTTTACGAAAATGAATGAGGAAATAAATAATTCGTATATTACAGAATTGTGAGTAAAGTGGAGGTTTTTATTCCAATAAATTTACATACCAATGATGTTTCCATGGAACAACTTCCGAGGGAGTGTCATCGTTGCTTCCTCGCACCGCAATACAGTGCATGAAAATTGCAGCCTCGGGTGTGACATTCTGTTCTCTATTTGTTAATTCATAGTATGAAATAAGAGAGTAAAAATGAAATTAATGCAGCACAAAGTCCGATCCTGTTGATATGAGTTGTGTGTTGGAAAGTTCAGAAATAGTTCATTGCGAACCCGTTGGAATTATGTCCAAAAGGCTTAAAGATTCGGGGACCAAAATGTTAACAACAGGTTGGCCTATTCAAAATATATATTTGTCCCTTGGGTAGAAATGAAAACCTTAGAATCATTCGTAAGTTTGCCCCGCGGGCTAGAAACACGTACATTTGCGCCGCGCGGTCGAAACACGTACCAATATGTCAGGTTTGGTTGGGAAGGTAAGATTCCAACGATATGCTCGTAACATAGCCAGCAAATACGTCCAGCGCGACCGTTACAGTTATCATAAACTATGCATTCCTACTATGACAAAGATATATTGAGGAAAGAAGTGACTTCAGATTGATCAAGCAATCAAGTATAATAATATTCTATGAACGAATACCGTATAATAAACGAAAGTTAAAGCTACTAACGTGAGGTTCGCATAAATCGTTGGTCTGACAGCTAACTATTTTTGGTACACCCCTACAGTACGCATCTGTCCTAGAACCTCTGTCACTAAAGAATAATATCAAGATGTTTTACAGACGAGAAAACCTATTCTCCCGCCTGAGTAAATGTGTCGGTGTTTGCACAAGTTGAAGGCTATCCTCTACAGTAATAGATGGGGGTCGCTATCCCTGGCGCTAAATTCTTTTAGATCTAACGTCAGGTCAGCCCCTATCACCTCCGCCAACTGCCTTATCAACCACAAGTTGTTCCGACTACCTACTTACGGTACCATATTTTAACAGCGAACATTCATAGCGTTCCTCAGTCACACCAGCCACTGTCATATCTGCCACTGACATTCTGTCTAAACTCTGTTTCAGCCCACGTCAGAATTAGCCACCAGTCGTACCATTTTACTGGTTATCATTTGTATAGAACTTTTCCTACCCAACCTAACCTAACCTAGGGTACGTGCTTCTAACCCGCGGGGCAAAGGAACGTATTTCTAGCCGCGGGGTAAAAATACGTATTTTTGAAGGGTACGTACTGTCGTTTTTTTAGTTTTTTTCATTGAAGTTTCATTAAAATGATAACTGTTAGGTTGGTACGGCTGTTTAGGTGTAAAGACAGTGGCAGATATGACAGTGGCAGATTTTGAAGTAGCGGAAAATGTGTGTGGGCTGAAACATCGTTTAGGTCGAAAGCACGTGTGATGAAAGATTTTTAGCGGTTATGACAGTGTCCGGCCATGACAGTAAGGTGAAGTGAAGTAGCGATAGTGCGCGTGTGCGGGAATAATTTCAGCGCAAACGCTGGGCTCCCATAGATGGACTTGTCGGATTGAGGTCACGCGTTTTGCGGGGAGTGAATAAGGTGGGTCAAACAACACGTTCATTAAAGCTTAAAAAAATACATGTCGGTTACAACGATAACACATCGTATATGTTAGTATTCGTTCAAATAATATTTCCGCATACCACTGTGTTGCAGACGTGCTTGGCCCCAGCTTATACTTCGGTGTGCCCAGTTTTGACCGTTAACTTCATTTCTTGTAATAAATAAATTCTCACAATTCGTGTACCTTATTATTTTGACGCATGGTGACATAGGAGTCGATTTCTGACATGGTTTCACAGAATAAATCTGGAAAAAGAGTTGTTTGTAGGCATAGTACAATGCACACAAACGTATTTATTTTCGCGTGTGGAGCCGAGGAGTGACTACAAGGACGTCTAAAACAACTTGTTGCAGCAAAGCTAAAGGAGCAATTACTGCAACGATCAATTACTGCCTATCTATTGTATCCTTCTAGGGGGAGTTACCACGAGATTCGGCGAACAATTTGCATACAGACACCTCCAGATACCGACGAAAGGAAGAATCCTTTAGAAATCTTGTGGCAGACAATAAAACGAACCTCACAGTGGTCATAAGCACTCCCACAGGTAACACAACTTGACCATTCCCTGCTGAAGGGGCCGGTCAAGACCAGTGAGGTCCAAGATCATGTCAGGTGCAAGCCGATTGCTTTCTCTGGTTTACCCCTGCTGTGTCATAATGGCCGGACCCTTCCCCAGCCACGTCCATTCCGTTCCTCAAAGAGACGCCATTGGCTGGAAACGCATCAGGTCCGCTACCAGACTTATTTATTTTTGTTCACTCCTCACATACGCCTACCATGGTACGATTGCTCCTAACCTTCACACTGATGTCTCGTCGTCATCCATCCAACCCCACTTCGGTCTTCCTCTAGGTTTGCTGAGCCCACTCACCTCCGTTTTCATCATCCTTCTAACCAATCTCTGATCATACATCCATGTTGTCCAACTTTCTCACCCTCCCTGTTCCAATTCACACAACGTCATTATAATCCTATTCCTCCGTGTCATTCCGGCTATGCCTCTCAGACATTGCATCATATAAACATTCATCCAACTTCTCTCTTCTGCTCTATTCTGCTCTTCAACCAACTTCTCTCTTCTCTCCATGGGGCTCAATTGCGATAACTTCATATTCTTACAACTCTTTCTTTGCTTCAAAACCCAATGTTCCACAGCGCATTACACTCCTATATGCAAACAACCGCTTATCCCATCTTCCACTCAAGGTTCACGTCAGCTTCCTCTAGTCCACTCTTTCCCACATGAGAGCCCATGTATCTAAACTAATGAATTCCCTCCGAAAACTCTCAATTTAGCTGGACTCTGATTTAGATCACATCGTCGTTCCTCGAACATCTCACGTTTTTTTTTTATACCCATATTAACTCGCAAATTCCTCCTCTCACACAAACTACCGAACTCCAAAAAAGCTCGAACAACACCTCCTCCAAATCGGCCACCAGTGCCGTAGAAAATCCGCAAACGGTAACTTACTGAACTGCCATCTTCATCTTTTTGCTTCCAACAAACCTAAATTTCGACTAATTTCACTCGCATTGACCTCCCTGACCATTGCATCCATGTTGAGATTGAACAAGCATGGATACAAAACGCAACCTAGTCCCAATCCCATTTT
Organism: Gammarus roeselii; assembly: GCA_016164225.1. Classification (NCBI taxonomy): domain Eukaryota; kingdom Metazoa; phylum Arthropoda; class Malacostraca; order Amphipoda; family Gammaridae; genus Gammarus; species Gammarus roeselii. The sequence continues at coordinate 7,855 of SDVV010007452.1, forward strand.
CACTGGAAACAAAGCACTCTCTTTGCTACTGTGATACATGCATTGCTATCAACTTGGAAAATCTGTTATGCCTCTTTTGCAAATGTTAACTCTTATCATACAAAAACACTTCCCACAATATCTCCCTGTCGAACTTATTGCAGGCATTTTTCACATCCATGAAGGTCTATAGAAGACACCCTTTCCTTCTGCAAGGAACTTCTCATAGACTTGTCTAACAGTAAAAATCTTATCTCAAAAACCTCTACCACTCATAGAGCCACACTGTTGCTTGCTAATTGCACAATCCTTACTGGCTCTAATCCTTTTGATTAGTACTCTCTTGTACAACTTTCCCATCACGCGCAGCAAACAGATACCACTTGAGGGGTTGTATTCATTTATAGCTTCTTTGTCTTCCTACATCTGAATAATGCAATCTCTCCGCAACTCAATCGGAATAACTCCCGATGCAGAATATAGGGTTATCAGTCCTCAAAAACATTCGACCACCGCTGCTCGACAGTTTTGTTCGCACTATTATGCAACGCAGGCTAAACCAGTTTTTTTCCTCATATATTCCCTTTGCCGCCTCCCTCCTTCGCTGCTTCTTTAGTCTTTAGTGATGCTCGTAACAGATCTTTCGCACAAAGCAATAACAATGTCGGCCTCTCTGACATTCTCATTATGTAACAACTACAAATACTCAACCCACTTCCGTATATTACCACTCACCAACAAAATTCAGTCTTTTACATCTTTCACCTCCTACTCCTTCCTGTCTCCCACTTCGTCACATCGGCACCTCTTTCTAGAACATCTTCTGGTTCTCCTCAAAGCTATCGCACAACGCACTACCCCATCTAGTATTTTCATCCCTATTTCTTTCAACACCACACGCTTCACTTCTTTTCTCTCAGTAAATTTCATTGACCACCACCGACCTCGCCTTCAACCACTTCTCAAAACAACGTCATTTTAACCTCATCGTTCACACAAATGCAACACTCTCATACACCCGCCCATTCGGCGTACACCATACACGTTTTTCGCACCGTTCGACCCCGCATCTTCTATTCTTCACCAACATTTTCCCGGGCTTGCCCTCGCACAATGTCCCATTCCTTCATCAACAACATCTGTAACTCTCCAGCTTGCCACTCTCCGACCACTCACTTTTCCTACTTCTCTTCCTCCTCCGAGAAACGTTTCTCACTCGACATCACGCGCAATTTCTTCACGTATAGAGTGGTCGAAGAATGGAACAAACTTCCAGCGGAGGTTGTAAATAGCAATACAATCGAAACGTTTATGTCGCGGTTCGATAAGTTCTGGATAAATCGCCGATAAATAGCTAAACCGTTCCCTTTCTTGATGTTTTAGAGACAGAAATGACACCTGAAGCTCTCCTAGACGTTCTATATATACTTCAGAAATAATTTTCTTGCTATCAAAAGGCAACCTAGTTTGAGTCAATAGGCCTGTTGTTGTCTTCCTACAATTGTAAACACACTTGTAAACGCACTTCGGCTCTCTTCTTGTCACTGTTTAAATCTCAATCCCTCTTATCATCATTACATGAATGGACATCCCCAGACCCTTCCCTTTGGAAACTCGCTCATCCATCAGGCTCCCCACTACTCTCCTCGAAATCCAGAAATAAGTAGCTAATAAAATATTTATAAATTATTCTTCCCCTTACAGGCTTAGTCAGAATTGTTATCCTAATGATACCGTGTCTTCGATTCAGTCACCCGACGGGGTTATTGTTACTTCAAATTAATTACATATTCCCAACAAAAAATGACAAACGGTAAAAAAATACAGATTTAAACGAAACAATAATCTGCTAAATTCCCAAACGACATGTTACTAAATGCATTTAAAAGGCAAAAACACTGTCACGAATATTGTTCAGTCATGGCAAGTAGGTCGAGGATTGACAAGTCTGAGAGAGTTTCATACTCCCAGGGCAATGATGAGATCCGCATTGACTCTTCTAAGGATTCTGGATTAACCAGATGAAATGCGGGAAAAAATCTCTGGCCGGCAATTAATCAGATTAGTTGGTGATCTGTATTATAAACTCTGTTTATATCTAAACATATCTGGTACATTTACTTTGAAAATCAAGATTATTATGAAATCTGAACGAGCAGCGACAAATGACTAATCAGGACATTAATTCAACCCATATAGTTTAAGAAACGATTTTTGTTTTGAATATTAAAATTTACAACTGACATGAACAGTAAGATTGATTTTTTTCCTCCATCAGTTGGCATTATAAGAAAGTATCGCAGCCATTCACAGCTCCACACTCTGAACTGCTGGCGAGTTGTGCTGGTAACGGTGCATGCGCAAATTTGACGTCAGATGAAGATGGTCATGTTGGTTTTAACAAGTATCAAGTTCTCTACAAAAAAGTGTTATATCCTGACCTGTATATTTATATCTTCAATTTTCAGTGATCACTTTTTGAAAGGTTTACTCAGAAATAATATACATAAAAAAAAATCTACAAACTTCTCGTGGGTCAAATCCAACATGAAACATACAATTTGAATGAGCCGCAAGTACGATCGTGAATGATTTCTAGCAGTAGCATAGGGAATGAAGTGATCACGTCAGAGTTTGAGACAGAATATTTGTTAATAAAGCATGTAACACTTTGAAATAACATTTTTTTACATAATAGACCACATATGGGAGCATCAACATAAACTAGGCAGTAGTTATTTGGTAACAGGTGATACTCCAAATCGGGCTAATGACACGCACTTGGAATTATGCTGCAGGGTTAGTTGTGATCTAGCCTAGAATCCATATTTTCTCTATCACAATAATTTACAATTTTTACGAGCAAAATAAAACGGAAATTATATAATAGGTAAAAATCCATGAATATCATTCTCTACATGTGACATTCTGTATTGATTTTGACTGCAAAAACCTAACCAGCGGTGATGATAGGAATTTAAATCTGCTCCTCTCATAAGTTACCCATGACGTTACTAGATGTCTAAGGCATCACCCAGATTGTCAGATGGAATGATGGCAATCATATCCATTGCTTGTGTATGAGCATCTATTTTTTCTGTTATTTTTTATTCAGAATATGTCATTGAGGCCTTTTTTTTTCTCTGCCATCAAGAGCCGCATTCCAAGCTCAGTTTTCGTATAATTTAATATGTTGGTGGCAAGATGAAAAACGCTATTCGATCTCTCGGTCCGTTTCGAGCTTATCCACCTGATGGAATTTTGTTGACCAGATAAACAACAAAAAAATAAGCATGTAACAAGGATTATTCCAAGCGTACCAATGATTCACTTAGCAATAAAAAAGGCCACTGAATTGGTTGGGTTTATCGAATGATATTATACCAAAAGGTTTTAAACTGGAACATGTAATTCCTAACGTAATTACATAACAAATGATGCGCTTTGATGTGACTCGGCCACGGAGCCTTGTATCGATAGGACTCGGTCACGCAATTACGTTCTCGGTGTGTAACTGACTGTCCCTGCTCATCTCCAGCAAAAACAATTGAGTGTTCGAATCCCTTCAACGCACAACGCTCTCAAAATGGCCACGAGGAATACGCTCTGTCAACGATCATGTGACGCCTACTCTAACGGTCGATTGTGCCATTGATTCATAACTTAAAAGTGGCTTAATAACTTTTTAATTAGATCTGTTGCCACCATATGTTATTTGAGTTAATAAGAATAATTGTGATCGTACCAAATAATTAGGGCAATAAGCCATCAAATGCATATATATTCGTCCATTAGGCTGCTGCGTGTGGGCATATAGTATGCGGTAATTTTTTAGCTTCCAATTATTGCTTTGTTGAACATACGTCTGGTTGAGAAACGGGATGCATGGGGATAAGGTTGAGGCCGTCATTAATGATGCAGCAGAGTAAAAAAGTGAAGGTTGGCTGCCCCTGCTGTTGACACTGATCTCGGACCTCACTACTGACCCAAAGTGTGTGTTGCGTGATCCTGGCCGGACCCTACAGCGCTAACGAGACAAGTTCTTGTATGTGTGAATGAGATCATAGGAGGAGTGTGAGGTGCGTCTTGCCGTCGGTTTCTCCCCTCGTGGTATGGCCGGCTTTACGCCTGTAACTGCTTTGCAATGTATCTCCCTCAGACGAAACCCCCCGTACTCCCCCTGCTAATGTGCTCCTGAGCTGTTTATTGTCGCCAGCAAACGCTGGCTCGGGATGGAGGCCGTCAGCCGTTATTAGAAAAGTGTGACGGAAATGGAAGCAGGTGATCTGGGATCAGAGTCGTACATCAGAATTGGAGACTGTGGGATCAGAACTACTGAACCAGAATAGTTAGGAAATGGGAAAAGCTGATTTATTTTTGTGATGTTCATTTTTTCAAACGTTTTCTCCATCGTTAAGCAAAAAATTTGGTGTGTCGATGAGTTATTAGATATAAAAGAAATATTCCATTACCTCCACCAATAACAAAGTTTTTAATTCTCAATGAGATTTAACGGGCTTAAGAATGTTCATTAGAATAACTGTTTCCCCCTGCCGTAATGCTGAAAACATTTAATCATACCGACTAACATAAAACATAAATTTAATATGAATAATTGAGAAATTGAACGAAACAAATTAGTTATATAGTGTCGATGGTACATGAAATTGCTATGTACCGTAGCGAACAAAAATTCGTTTATGGTTAGTCTGTTACCGAAAAAACAAATTCAATTATCCCCATGCGGAATTTAACTTCATATAGAAAATTCCTCACGGAACAATGTGTGGACAAAGCCTATTAATGGGTAATATTAATCAAATTTCCAATAAGTTCAAATAAAGAACGGAAATTATACATTGAAGATTTCACTTAGTTTTAAATCATAAACGAATTTTTGCTCGCTACTGTACCTTGGTGTAGCTGTTTAGGAAATCTGTCTAGGAATAATTTTGTAGGCAGCGGATTAAAAAGCGCAGTAGCCCAAAGGTTATGACTTTTTAATTCGAGAATACAGATGCAGGCTTACATTGCTGTCTATTAGAGAATCCGGGCATTGAACCACAGATTAGGTTAGAGCGTGTCGCTACTAATAGGTGATAGGCTCTAGGTTTCACTTTTCCCTTCAGCTGAATTTCACTTTTCCCTTTACCACGTTTTACTGACGATTTTTGTGAATTTCTGTTTCAGACGATTTATATGCCTCTCTGTTTCAGACGATTTTTGTGACTTTTTTTGTGGCAAATGTGAACAACTACTGTGCTAAGTAATATTATAAATAAAATTGAACCTAATAAGCTAAGTGGGTGCGCGCTCCTGCTGGAAGAGTGAAAATTCCCCCGGACGACGTTTGAGGATGCCTCCTACTCTGGCGGACTGATCGGTCTGCTTCGCCAGGATGAGCAGGAGCGTCTTCGTGGACCTCGCGGGAAACTTCCACTGCCGGTTCTGTGAGCTGGATGGCAGGCTCGACCGGGTCCTGGTGACTTTCCAGGGCCTGCGGCGGAGGGACGACGACGACGGAGAGGACGGGATCTTTGCGGGGAAGGTCTTCGTCTTACAGGAGCAGCTGCGCACAGTCGCCAGTGAGTATGTAGAGATGAGAGAGAAGATCGGCAGGACTTTAGAGTCCGTAGCGGAGGTGAGAGCCGAGGTACTAAGGTACACGAGGACCTTGTTAGTAAGCGTGATCTAGAGAGTTTCGCTGCAGACCTCGGTATAAAATTACGTTTTTGTGATGCAGAGAAGGCTCGTAAGGGCATGACGGAACAGACTAGGAGGCTAGTAAAAGTTAATGGGTTGGTGGTTTATGCTTCAGAGCTGGATGGAGAGGCATATCCTGAGAGGATTGACCGGAGGGACCCAGTTCGATCGCGGAGGAGTCTTGGTGACTCAGCTCTGACTTCCTACCATGACCTCCTCGGTAAGATTCTGCAACGGCAACACGCATCCACCCCTAAGCCCCTCTTCCCTCTTCCCCGTCCGGCCAAGAGGTCATCGGCTGCCCGGAAACTGAAAACCGGGACTAAGCCGATACCTCGTACCAAGACATCCGCGGATCGAACCCGCACCCAACCTTGACGGGGTGGCGTAGATTCGGATGGATTTCAGCAGGTCCAGAACCAGTTCACATTCGTGAACCGGTCCGCATTTGTGATACCAACGTGGAACACTTTTGAGAAGTTCAACGACCAAGACGGCAAAATTGAGACACTTGTCCTTGGTGACTCTATCGTCCGACACCATGAGGTTGAATTTGCTCATAGGTGTAAGACTATGAAGCGGGTTATTTGCAAATCCGGTGCCACGATTGAGAAGATCAGAGGTTCCCTTGCAGAGGTTGAAGTTTCCAGCCGGGAGCACTCATAATCTGCCATGTAGGCACCAATGATCTTGAAAAGGACAAGGTCGGAAGATCTGTTAGCCAAGTATAGGCAGCTGATTTCTAATATACAGTTGAAAAAGTCGCATGAATACACAAATTAATGCATATAAAATGAGATTCGAAATACCTACTTTCGGAACGTTCACCTAGGATTTCCATCTATATGGATTACCATACATATTTCAGAATATATGTAATCCTCCTTCGTTCAGAATTTGATCAATATTTTGGATTTGTTTGTTATTTGTGTGTAAGTAACTTTTACCGTATGAATAATTTAATGTTATTTAATGACCAGCACAAACTAAATATATCTTTCGGCAAAAGAAAATTGAGTTTCACGACTTCCCTGTTAATAGATAAACGTTTTCTCGAAGGTTCATCAATCCATCTTTTTAGCCTGAACATTGTGAGCTCATATAATTGGATTACCATGCGAATCGATTGAGAAGAGCTGATACCTAGATAGACATTTCAAAGATAATTTCAGAAAAATTCAATCAAGATAAGTGAGTCATATACTGCCTGACTGTGCAAACAACAGAATTGGTATATTAACTCAATGATTTGGTGTGGAAAAATCGACTATCGTTGATGAAATATGTATGGTTCGTTCAATCTGACCTCTCCCTTACTTTACTGGCTGAACATCGTCATTGTAAATTGTTCATTATTTCATAAGATAACTGACTTCAAGCGACTGTCCCGTTAGTCAGAACTTACGCTGAAAGCTCGTCGAAAGCATTTCCAGAGCGTGACTCAAATGGTGGGGAGTGCAACGTTGAAGGTATTTGTTTATAGAAAAAATGTCTATCACGATAACATCCCGTTTATTTCACAATGCAATATATCGAAAAATAGCTAACAGATCTTGCGGAATATATTTTTTAGTGGGTTATAAGGAATTTGAGATAATGTTATCATAAAATGTATTGTCATTAGATATATTAGCATTCCTTTTTTTTCATCAACTATATTTCCTCCTCTTACTGAGCGTTTTTTAATTTTTATGTAGACCGAGTTTCGGAAGGGATGAACTGGTTACATGAATTCCTTATATCCTTCCTAACAGCCGCTAGATTTTATATTTCCTCACGGATATTATCCCCCAAACTGCGAAGCAGGTACGTTGACAGTGGAACAAGATCGTTCACAGCGGGAAATTTCCGTTGACAGCGGAACAGGTTCGTTGCGGAACAGGTTCGTTGACAGAGAAACAGATTCGTCGACATTACTTGTATGCAAGGCTTCTGACAAGTTGTTCATGACGTGAGCGTATTTGTGTTACTCCAATGGTACAATCACCACCTCTCGTTCAACAAAATTATAACCCGCAAGTTGCTATTGGTTGGAGTTACATGATTAAGTCACAACATTACGGATGCTGGATATGTCCATGAAATCAACGATACATGTTAAGGGAAATTCTCTGGTCCATGTATTTACTGACTGATGAATACATACCATAATATAGAAATGAACAAAATACTTATTGCTGTTCATTTATCCACTTCTCTATCACGACCGGTAACCTTCCAAGCAATTTAATCGAAGTGAAACATAGTAATCTTTTTCCATGCGTTGGGTTACATAGTGTGTTTCTAGCAACATTTGAGATAGGTTCATCTTGAATTTTGCAAAATTGAGCAGTATACATTACCGTATATCAAAAATCTTCCAGAGTGCAGTCGGTGATGCATGAAAAGAATGCTTGCCAGGTACAATTAAATAGATTATCAGAAAGCATATGTGATTGCAGTAGCGAGTTTCTGTTGACAGAATCATCAGGGACTTAGAAGTGCGCACTTCAGCTCCATTAACACTTTCCATGTTGATTAGTCGTGTCACACAACCATAGGGTCAGGTCTCATCTGGTCACGACCCTTTTGGGAAAGTGAGATGCCTTCCTACCGTTCATACACAGCCCCAATTACTCAGTTACGGGCTACTAGCTTGTAAATGAGCTTATTTTTGATTAATTGTGTAGAACTTTATTGTCCCGAAATAGAAACGTACCGTTTTTGTATGAATCATTTTAAACAATTTAGTGTTTATATATTTTTGATTACGACATTGCTCTCAAAACAGGACCGGAACAACATTCTGAGAACAGCCAACAAATTCAACCTCCTGCAGGAAAGGATCATCATCCAGGATGATGTTTGACGAATCCCCTTCTGTACCATAGTCCCAAGTCACCTGTCTGTACCCCCGTATTGCATATATCTACATTTTAGTTAAAGTTTTCTGGGCGGTCCCAAGATCCTATGTGTTGCTTGTATTCATGGCAACCCACATTACATGGGTCAACTCTAGGGCGGCCATCGATGGTTTACTAGCATTAACTCATTGTTGTTTTTGTGGTCGCGCTTCATCCGTCTAGCCAGTGATAACGGCCAACACCCGTCAGTTCGCTTGAATAAGATCGGCCGCTGCAGTTGTCGCGCGATCTTGACTTCAACCAATCATCGCTCGCCCACACTGGCAAGGGGCGTCAAGTTTAGTCACTCGGTCAGTCCTGCCGCCTTCTTCGAGATATGATGTGGTTAAAAAAGTGCATTAGATCATATGGGCATTTTGTAACGTTGAATTATTTGATCCAAGATAGAGTGATGTGTTTTTCTATAAGTAGGTACGCTGTTCAGCGAAGGATTATTAAAACATCACTTCCAGTTGTGCATCACTCGTCACTGCGCTGCCCTTGCTACTGTGCATCACTCGTCACTGCGCTGCACTCGTCAATGTGCGGCTCTCGTCACTGCGCTGCCCTTGCCACTGCACATGACTTGTCACTGTGCGGCAACCGTCGCTGAACTGCCTTCGCCACTGTGCATCACTAGTCACTGCACTGCACGCGTTACAGTACTGCACTCGTCGCGCACTATACCAGTCACTGCGCCGCGTTCGTCACTAAGCTGCACTCGGCACATTCGTCACTGCGCTGCACTCGTCACGCGCTGCACTCGTCACGCGCTGCACTCGTCACGCGCTGCACTCGGCACGCGCTGCACTCGTCACGCGCTGCACTCGTCACGGTGCTGAACTCGTCACGCGCTGCACTCGTCACTGCGCTGCACCCGTCACTGCGCTGCACTCGTCACTGCGCTGCACATCACGCGCTGCACTCGTCACTGCATCGTATTCGTCACTGCGCTGCACTCGTCACGCACTGCACTCGGCACGCGCTGCACTCGTCACGTGCTGCACTCGTCACGGTGCTGAACTCGTCACGCGCTGCACTCGTCACTGCGCTGCACCCGTCACTGCGCTGCACTCGTCACTGCGCTGCACATCACGCGCTGCACTCGTCACTGCATCGTATTCGTCACTGCGCTGCACTCGTCACGCACTGCACTCGGCACGCGCTGCACTCGTCACGTGCTGCACTCGTCACGGTGCTGAACTCGTCACGCGCTGCACTCGTCACTGCGCTGCACCCGTCACTGCGCTGCACTCGTCACTGCGCTGCACATCACGCGCTGCACTCGTCACTGCATCGTATTCGTCACTGCGCTGCACTCGTCACGCACTGCACTCGGCACGCGCTGCACTCGTCACG
>SDVV010007453.1:0-17776 GCA_016164225.1 Gammarus roeselii
TACACATGTACACATATGAATATTCGTACACAAAGCGTATGGTATTAGTGTACTGCCTTAGATCCAAGTATGCATATACAAAAAACTGAAATATGTAGTGATGAGCCAAGTCCATCATACCAGATTAAGAAACCTTCCAGTGTTCATCACATCCTAACTGAATATGAAAGGTAACGGGCCCTAGCTGAATATAAATACTTCTAACTGAATATGAAAGGTGACGGGCCCTAGCTGAAGATAAATACTTCTAACTGAATATGAAAGGTGACGGGCCCTAGCTGAATATAAATATTCCTAACTGAATATGAAAGGTAACGGGCCCTAGCTGAAGATAAGTATTCCTAACTGAATATGAAAGGTGACGGGCCCTAGCTGAAGATAAGTATTCCTAACTGAATATGAAAGGTGACGGGCCCTAGCTGAAGATAAGTATTCCTAACTGAATATGAAATGGTAACGGGCCCTAGCTGAAGATAAGTATTCCTAACTGAATATGAAAGGTGACGGGCCCTAGCTGAAGATAAGTATTCCTAACTGAATATGAAAGGTAACGGGCCCTAGCTGAAGATAAGTATTCCTAACTGAATATGAAAGGTGACGGGCCCTAGCTGAATATAAATACTTCTAACTGAATATGAAAGGTGACGGGCCCTAGCTGAAGATAAGTATTCATAACAGAATATGAAAGGTGACGGGCCCTAGCTGAAGAAAAATATTCCTAACTGAACATGAAAGGTGACGGGCCCTAGCTAAAGATAAGTATTCATAACTGCATATGAAAGGTGACGGGTCCTAGCTGAAGATAAGTATTCCTAACTGAATATGAAAGGTGACGGGTCCTAGCTGAAGATAAGTATTCCTAACTGCATATGAAAGGTGATGTGCCCTAGCTGAAGATAAGTATTCCTAACTGAATATGAAAGGTGACGGGTCCTAGCTGAAGATAAGTATCATCGTTTCTGGAATGCGTTACGAACAGAAAAAATATCGAAGTTTGCTTAGAGTTCGCCATGGATGTTCAGTATATCTAATGACAGTTATTATTGCGATTGGACATAATAATATTCTATAAAGCAATTGGCAGGAATACCTATTTTGATAGCACATTGGGTAGAAAAGGTTGTTAGGTCTGTGGGAGTTTGAGACGAAACGTTAATGCACATACATATCAGCACTACACGAACATGGTACACGCACATCCAAAAATAGCATACCATGTATGACGAAACACGGTACAAGACATGAAGATGAGGAAACTATAGAAGAACAATATTAAAGCTCAAGTTCGTAATGATAGTGTTCGTTAATCGGAAATATAAGCAAATTAATGCGATTTTGTGTGCATTGTAAATTATTTTTTCACATCTGAATACCATAAAAGTTTCATGAATGACCTGCACATCAGGGTGATACTGCACACTTGGGTGGTACTGAACACCAGGGTGACGTTGCATAACATGGTGTATTGCACATCAGAGGGGTTCTGTGCATGTCAAGGGGGTACTGTGCATCATGCATGGTGTATTGCACATCAGGGTGGCATTGCACAACAGGGGGGTACTGTGCACATCAAGGAGGTACAGGCATCATTCATGGTGTGATGCACATCAGGGGGGTACTGTGCACCATGCATGGCTTACAAGTTTACAAGTGTAGGAAGACAACAACAGGCCTATTGGCCCAAACTAGGTTGCCTTTTGGTAGCAAGAGTGTTAGTTCTGACGTCGAGAACTAACGTCTAAGAGGCCTATTGGCCCAAACTAGGTTGCCTTTTGGTAGCAAGAGGATTAGTTCTGAAGTAGAACGTCTAAGAGAGCTTCGTGTGCCATTTCTACTTTATTTATAACAACAGGAAATGGAACGGCTTAACTATTTATCGACGATTTATGTAGAACTTATCGAACCGCGACTTAAACGTTTCGATTGTATTGCTGTTTACAACCTCCGCTGGAAGTTTGTTCCATTCTTCGACAACTCTATACGTGAAGAAATTGCGCGTGATGTCGAGTGAGAAACGTTTCCCAACGATTTTGTATCCATTGTTCCTTGTCACTCCGTTTGTATCTAGAGTGAAAAGGCTCGCTCGGTCGACGTTTTCCTTACCCTTCATAATATTCCACACTTCTATCATGTCGCCTCTGACTCGACGTTTCTCTAGCGAATAAAGATTGAGTTCACGAAGCCTGTCTTCGTACGATTTATTTCGCAGCGAAGGGATGAGTTTGGTAGCTCTACGTTGAACCTTCTTAAGTTTAATAAGGTCTCTTCTAAGGAATGGAGACCAGAATTGAACGGCATACTCGAGATGCGGTCTAACAAATGCATTAAATAACTTGAGCATACTGTGCTGGTTTTTGTAAGAGATAGTGCGAGATATCATACCTAGCATTTTGTTGCCCTTCTTGGCAGCATCGTTACATTGCTTGCTGCTTTTTAAGTCGTTACTAATGTTGACACCTAAATATCTCTCTTCGGTGACGGGAATGAGTTCTTTTCCAGAAATTGAATATTCGTGTTTGGGATTATGAAGACCTATGTGCCTAACTTTGCATTTGTCGACATTAAATTTCATTTGCCACTTTTCTGACCAATCAACAATTTTGTTCAAGTCTAGTTGAATCTGCTGACACTCTAGTTCAGTTTGCCCTTTTCCTTCGATCTTAGTATCGTCTGCAAACTTGCTAATGTTGGAGAGTACGTTGCTATCAAGATCGTTAATGAATATTATAAAGAGAACTGGCCCTAACACGGATCCTTGAGGCGCGCCGCTTGTAATGTTACCCCATGGGGAGGAAGCTCCGTTAAGTACAACTCGCTGTCGTCTGTCCGTAAGCCAGAATTTTATCCAGCTGTTAAGCTCGCCTCGAATACCGATGCTGTGAAATTTACTTATTTGGCGCTTGTGGGGGACTTTATCAAAGGCCTTTTGAAAGTCAATGTAAATGATATCGATTGGACATTTTGTGTCGTGGATTTCGATTATATTTATGTAAAAGAGTAGCAGATTTGTAAGACAGGAAGGTTTGTGTCTAAAGCCATGCTGGGAGTCGCCAATCAATTTGTTTGATTCTAAGAATTCTGTAATTTTATCCGTTATCAAACTTTCCATCAACTTGCCAATGACTGAGGTGAGACCAATTGGACGGTAGTTGCCGGGGCACTTTTTGTCCCCTTTTTTAAAAATTGGGGTAACATTGGCCTCTTTCCATTTAGAAGGGCAGGTGCCATTTGTGAGAAATTGGGTGACAATGTTTGATAAATGTTCGGCGATTTCGTTTCTAGTCTCTTTTAGAATTCTGGGATGAATTTGGTCTTGACCTGGAGATTTGGTGACTTTCAATTTATATACATATTTTATAACTTCGACGGGGGAAAAGTTCACTGTGGTGAGGGCTTCAATTTGTTTTGCCGCTACGATATCCTGAGGATTAGGAATATCCTGATTCTTTAACGTAAATACAGAGCAAAAGTGTTCGTTAAGTAGAACACTCATTTTGGTGTCGTCCGTTTCTAGCTCACCAACATCGTTCTCGAGAGGACCTATTACAGATTTTACATTTTTTTTGCTCGAAATATAACTGAAAAATTGTTTCGGATTAGTTTTGGCATTGGCAGCAATTTCGTTTTCATATTCTTTCTTCTAACGTTTCAGGACCCTCTTTAGACCTCGTCTGCAAATTTTGTATTCATTTTTTGCTACGTCGTCATGTGGATGTCTCTGCTTATCCGAGTGCTTTGCTTTCTTTTGTGAATGAAGGCGCTGCAATTCTCTTTTCCAGTACCTGGGCTGATAGGCTGTTGTTCGCCTGTTTTTGCGCGGGATATGCTCATGTTCGATATTTTTAAGCGCAGTCAAGAAATAGTCAAGCAATTGATTGACATCTTGTCCGAGGGTTATATTTGCCGACGTTATTGACTCTCCTACATCAAAATTAGCTAATCTGAAGTTAGGTACTTTTCCGCAGTTTGCTGGTGTTTTCAACTCGAGCTCTATCAAAAAACGGATACAGTTGTGGTCACTAGTTCCGAGTGGTTCACATATTTCGACGTTCGTGACATGAGAGTAGCTTGCACTAAATAGGAGATCAAGAATGTTGCTACCTCTTGTAGGTGTCTTCAACATTTGAGTCATGAACTTGTCGTCTGCAAAATCAATCAGACGTTGGCCGGTGGCAGTACATTCGTCTGATTCCCAATCAATGTCGGGGATATTGAAGTCGCCAAGCACAATACTGTGTTGTGTTGTGACAACATCGACGAGGGTGTTGTAAAGATCGATATCATCTGCAACCTTGCTTTTTGGGGGGCGATAGACGAGAGTGATTTGACATTTTATATGTTTGCCGACTACTTTGATTGATTCTATGTCGTGCCTGTTGTTTGGAATGGTGACTTTTAATATTTGCAGAGTGTTTTTCACAAGAAACAGCACTCCTCCGCCCACTCGGCCTTGGGAAGAGTAAATTCGCCTAAATAATGCCTGGTGCTCGATTTCATCCACTATTCTGTGATAGCTATTATTTCGATACTTTCATTCAATGCAAGGATACCTAATTCTTCGATTTTGTCTCTGAGACTTCTAGCGTTCACGTAGTAACATTTGAGAGTATCGTTAGTCACATTGACTTGATTTGCTTGACTTATTTTGCTTTTACTCTGAGGTCTTGTGTCGGAGCCAAGACTTTCGTTTTCATTTACACGGGTTATAATAGCGGAGCTGCGACTACTGCCTCTAACTCGGACTGGATTGATGACAGGAACTGTTTTGCTAGGACCTGTGGTGGTGTTTTGATGGGCACTTGTATTTGTTGTGTATCCCGTGTTGAAACGGGCGGAGGTCGCTGTGTCGTTTCGTCGGGCACTGCTGGCGGAGTTGTTGGTATGATATCGTTTACGTTTTTTGACTTATTTTCGTTGACAAGTCCAGCGCCGATGTTCTTAAGGATGTTTTCGATAGTATCAAGTTCATACGCTATAATGCGAGCCTTGTTGGTGCTTCTATTAAAGTTATAGTACTTTGGGTCGATCATCGTATCCCAATGATCTGAAAAAGAGATTTTCTGGGCTTTGCAGAAAGTTGCTAGGCAAGCGTTAAGTAGAATCATCTTGCTTAACTTATATCTACTTTGATTCGGATGGGGCTGGATGCCAGTAACATGGAGGTTCGCGTGTGAAAAGGTGTATTGCACATCAGGGTGGCAATGCACATCAGAGGGGTACTGTGCACATCAGGGGGCACTGTGCACCATGTATTCTGTATGGCACGTCAAAGCATTTTATATTCATCATGCATGAAGTAATTTTCGTGGAAGATTTCATAAAATTTTAAAATGTTCTAAATTAAAAATTGAAATGTTCTAATTTAATTAATTATATGAGTCAGAGGTGGGGTTGGAGAAAATTGTTTTCTCTTTGAGTCCATTCTGATACCTTTATGGTACAATAGTGACCATGCGAAATTCCACCCTGCTGTGAACGTGACACTTTTAATGGCGAAGAGTGAGAAAAAGATGATCCGCAGAGCAGCCAGGACAATAACCTTTTCTCTGGATTAGAACACAATAAATGAATGTTCAGTGGATACATTCAGAATTTTGTGACACATTTTTAACATCAAACGAGTATCTAAGATGAACTGACAGAAAAATGATTTCTAATATCCTTGAATTTTTCAGTAACATTTTCAGTATTTGTTTTGTGACTGGACCAGTTAACGACATGCAGCGAGTTTGAATGATTGAGAGAGAGGAAGGGGGAGGACACAGCTGGCATTACTGTTATGCCATCTGGCCGACTGCCTGGCAATTCTTTTAGACACTGTTACACTGCTGCTGTCTAAAGATTACGACATCAAGCTATGATTGTAGCCCACGGATACTGGCAATCAAAGAGTACAGACAACAATAGAATTGAGAAAAGATAAAAGTTAGGTTACGTTGCTTAGGATGTAATAGGCTGGGAAGATATTCCCGGATAGCCAGAAGAGCGTTGTTCCTAACATAAATTAAACAAACTATTTAGTTGAGAGAGTGACTCCAATATTCCTAGTAAATTAGATGGCCATAGAAGTGGAGTTAACCCAAGCTGGGAGGGTGTTGAGGTCGAACAGCGGGACCCCGAGCGTCACAAGAAAGCCGAACAGCACCACCAGGCACTGTATTTTGACGATAATGCCGGCCCTCATCTGCAAAGATAAGGGTGATGCCGGTCAGGGCCTGGACAAGAGCTCATCAGAGAGGAACCGTTCATGCTCGTTAATTTATCAGTCACTCTACGAGCGCTGCTTACAACATTCAGCTCAGGCCGAGCTTGCAATTAAGCAACATGCAACACGTAGCGCGATAAATTTCCCGAGCAAAACTGTTCAACATAGAACACGACGGCTCACACAACATAGAACGCAACAGCTCACATCTACGCAACAATAGTTACCCGGCAATTTACTTAGTTAGGGCCCGTAGCTTCTTTAGTTTCGCATGGTACATTTGTCGCGTGTTGTGTTGGGTGCTGCTTAGGTGTGAGCACTGCCGTAAGCGTGCCACGCTCTCACGACCGAGCACTCAGCTTAATGAAGAAACTCACCACCAACTCCTTTATGTTGTCGTGTTCATTGCATTCAGGATCATCATTGTTGCCAATATTATTTAGTCCTTTAACAACCACATTTGGGACAGAAAAAAAGCAGCATCTAATTGGTATAACATTTTGCCAGTGAGTCACAAACAGAAGGCGCTGCACAAACATGAACGGATTTAGTCGGTGAGTCACCAACAGAGGGCGCTGCACAAACATGCATCAACGGATTTGGACGGGGAGATCTGGAAACGTCCCACACATGAACAGGCTCGGTCAGGGAGATCTGAGAGTGTCCCACACGTAAACAGGCTCGGTCAGGGAGATCTGAGAGTGTCCCACACATGAACAGGCTTGGTCAGGGAGATCTGAGAGTGTCCCACACATGAGCAGGCTCGGTCAGGGAGATCTAAGAGCGTTCCACACATGAACAGGCTTGGTCAGGGAGATCTGGAAACGTTCCCACACATGAACAGGCTTGGTCAGGGAGATCTGAGAGTGTCCCACACATGAGCAGGCTCGATCAGGGAGATCTAAGAGCGTTCCACACATGAACAGGCTTGGTCAGGGAGATCTGGAAACGTCCCACACATGAACAGGCTCGATCAAGGAGATCTGAGAGTGTCCCACACATGAACAGGCTTGGTCAGGGAGATCTGAGAGTGTCCCACACATGAGCAGGCTCGGTCAGGGAGATCTGAGAGCGTTTCACACATGAACAGGCTCAGTCAGGGAGATCTGAGAGTGTCCCACACATGAGCAGGCTCGGTCAGGGAGATCTGAGAGCGTTCCACACATGAACAGGGTCGGTCAGGGGGATATGAGTGTCCCACACATGAGCAGGCTCGGTCAGGGAGATCTGAGAGTGTCCCACACATGAACAGGCTCGGTCAGGGAGATCTGAGAGTGTCCCACACATGAACAGGCTCGGTCAGGGAGATCTGAGAGCGTCCCACACATGAACAGGCTCGGTCATGGAGATCTGAGTGTCCCACACATGAACAGGCTCGGTCGTGGAAATCTGGTAGATTCCTACCATGAACAAGCTCAGACGAGGAGACGTGAGAGAGGAGTCGCTATGCCAGGCGGGAAATTCTTGTAAAGTCAACGTCAGATCAGCCACTTTCTTATCCGCTAACTGTCATATCAGCCACCAGGTGTTCCACCAACCGAACTAAGGTACCATTTTTTAACAGCGAACTTGTGCATCGTTCCTTATTTGACATTCAGTTTCAATTACGTATACTACATTAGAAGTAGTTACGAGCATTAAAGGGAAACCTTTCCATCTCTATCTGAACATACTTAGGAGAGCGTGTTTCTAACCGTGGCGTAAAGGTGCGTGTTTCGAACCCGCGGAGCAAACGTTTGTAGTATTCTAGGGTACGAACCTATTCTTTGAACCATTCCTACACGACATAACCTTATTTAGGGGTGCGTGTTTTAAGCCCACGGGGCAAAGGTGTGTGTTTCAAACCCGCGGGGCTTACATACATACGTATCTTTCTAGGTTACGTGGAAATAAAAGGTTTTCGTGGATATGACAGTGTCCGTTGATGAAGGGGCGCAGGTGCGCGTGGGCTGAAATATGTTTTAGCGCGAAAGCTGGGCTCCCTTGGGAGCGTTCCGAAAAAAATAACAGACGGGGCGATTTTAGTATTAGTGTTTTGAGAAAATGAGCAGTACCGAAAAACGTTGCCGTGTTCATAAAATGATAGATCCCTTTCATTAATGTTACTCGCGTACACTGTCAACATAATCTATTCTAATATAAATGCAATTCTTAACTCAGGTAAACTACCATGCTCACAATTGACAAGTCCGACAAGGTCTTGTTTTCTTTGGATTTGAGACCTCAGAATCATTCAAAGCTTATGAATGACCCAAAAGTAATAAAGAGGCAAGTCTGGACTGCAGGGTGGGTGCTTGATGGTATTTCCCTTCATTCTTCAAGAAACGTAGCCGTCTTTCTTGGAGTGTAACTTTTGTAATGTCGCTATGGAGATGAGCCATCTACGTTTTAGGTATGATAATATGTTCACAATACAGGGAAAAGCAGCTGCTGTGCAGTAGTTGACGTTTACATTCTGAACTTTTGGTACCATAAAAAATAATTTAGCTCATTGATTTCGATCTTCATCCCGAATTCGACGAACAGCAGCAGTAATGTTATGCTGGGACCGAACTGTTAACTGTTGACCAAACCAAGGGGCATCATCGAAGACCAACCATGGGGCATCATCAAAGACCAACCACGGGGCATTAACAAAGACCAACGAAGGGGTATCAGCAATGACCAACAAAGGGGCATCATCAAAGACCAACCAAGGGGCATCATCAAAGACCAACCAAAGGGCATCATCAAAGACCAACCAGGAGGCATCATCAAATACCAACCAAGGGGCATCATTAAAGACCAACCAAAGGGCATCATCAAAGACCAACCAAAGAGCATTATCAAAGACCAACCAAAGGGCATCATCAAAGACCAACCAAAGAGCATCATTAAAGATCAACCAAGGGCATCATCAAAAACCAACCAAGCGCCATCATCAAAGATCAACCAAGGGACATCATCAAAGAACAACCAAGGGGGCATCATGAAAAACTAGCCAAGGGGCATCATCATAGAACAACCAAGAGGCATAATCAAAGACCAACCAAGGGACATCATCAAAGACCAACCAAGGGGCATCATCAAAGATGAACAACCAAGGGGCATCGTCAATGACCAACCAAGGGGCATCATCAAAGACCAACCAAGGGGCATCATCAACGACCAACCAAAGGTTATCATCAAAGATCATTTTGTGTCACGACTGGAAATAATTTCTAAACGTTTTGCTATTTCAATTGAAGGGAAGAATTGCCTGATTCGGTGTCGACTCAAATTTGTGAATATATAAATATAACATTTCCTTGGTGGTCATGTTTCATTCATTGAAGGCTGACTGTTTTTATCCTCACCACATCCTTTGTGATCATGTTACAGGCGTTGGGGACGATGCCTTCTACTGCCGAACCATATCCTTGATGGTCATGTTACAGGCGTTAATGACGGTAACTCCTATTGCCCTTACCATATCCGTGGTGGTCATGTTACAGGCGTTGAAGACGATGACTCCTATTGCCTTTACCATATCCGTGGTGGCCATGTTACAGGCGTTGAAGACGATGACTCCTAATGCCCTTACCATATCCGTGGTGGTCATGTTACAGGCGTTGAAGACGGTGACTCCTATTGCCCTTACCATATCCGTGGTGGTCATGTTACAGGCGTTGAAGAAGATGACTTCAATTGCCCTTACCATATCCGTGGTGGTCATGTTACAGGCGTGGAAGACGATGACTCCTATTGCCCTTACCATATCCGTGGTGGTCATGTTACAGGCGTTGAAGACGATGACTTTTATTGCCCTTACCATATCCGTGGTGGTCATGTTACAGGCGTTGAAGACAATGACTCATATTGCCCTTACCATATCCGTGGTGGTCATGTTACAGGTGTTGAAGACGTGACTCCTATTGCCCTTACCATATCCGTGGTGGTCATGTTACAGGCGTTGAAGACGATGACTACTATTGCTCTTACCATATCCGTGGTGGTCATGTTACAGGCGTTGAAGACGATGACTCCTATTGCCCTTACCATATTCGTGGTGGTCATGTTACAGGCGTTGAAGACAATGACTCTAATTTCTCTTACCATATCCGTGGTGGTCATGTTACAGGCGTTGAAGACGATGACTCCTATTGCCCTTACCATATCCGTGGTGGTCATGTTACAGGCGTTGAAGACAATGACTCCTATTACCCTTACCATATCCGTGGTGGTCATGTTACAGGCGTTGAAGAAGATGACTTCAATTGCCCTTATCATATCCGTGGTTGTCATGTTACAGGCGTTGAAGACAGTGACTCCTATTGCCCTTACCATATCCGTGGTGGTCATGTTACAGGTGTTAATGACGGTGACTCCTATTGCCTTTACCATATCCGTGGTGGTCATGTTACAGGCGTTGAAGACGATGACTACTATTGCTCTTACCATATCCGTGGTGGTCATGTTACAGGCGTTGAAGACGATGACTCCTATTGCCCTTACCATATTCGTGGTGGTCATGTTACAGGCGTTGAAGACAATGACTCTAATTTCTCTTACCATATCCGTGGTGGTCATGTTACAGGCGTTGAAGACGATGACTCCTATTGCCCTTACCATATCTGTGGTGGTCATGTTACAGGCGTTGTAGGCGATGGCGTTGGGGGGGTTGGAGACGGGCATCATCATAGCGTAGGAGCAGGCGACGGTGACCGGCAACATCACGTACACGGGGTTCATGCCGATGCCCAGGGCCTAGCATCAACATATATTTTGACACAGGGATCAGATAGCACATATATGATATCTTTGCTGACCGTCCTACAGAATATATGTATTAAAAATTTTTGATGAAAGAAGGTTGGACGGAATTAATGTTTTTTTATAGATGATCGCGTCTACCACGAGAAAGAGAGGTATAATGCCGTGTTATAAAAAGGTTGCCTGAATCTTCCAAAAAAATCAGATAATATAAAATATCCTTTCCCGGAAGGGAAATAGGCAATAGTTAATAAAAAATGACTCCACTTTGACAACACATGCCTTGTGAAAATGATTCATACCTTATGACCAACTTCTAATCATATTGTTTTAGAATTATTCATGTATTGTGATTCCATTTGATCATTTTTTATAACTGTTTAAGACGCATGCGTAGAACTTCTACCGACTCACTGGATTAGCAGAAGTTTTACTGACGAGCTGTTGTTTTAAGGAAACATCAATATTGCAACTCTCTTCATTGTGCGTCACCACCGAGAATATCGTCTAGCTTTCAACTTAGCGAGAGTTTTAGTTGATTGGTTATGCTTGAGACGCAACCAAACAAGTGCTTGCTGGTTCTGATACAAATAAAATAAAACATCCGACTGTGATATTGGTTGAAATGACAGCCTTTCAACCAAATTGAAATAGTGTATTTGATATTGAGTTGCATGTGTTATATTTCAGAATTGAAAACCCATTGCCAGTCGACGGAAATAACGTATATAATAATAATAACAATAATGATAATAATAATAATAATATCAATCATAATAATTATAAAAGTGATAATAATGATAATAATGATAATCTTGAATTCATAGGATATTCCTGACAGTCCTTTAATTTCAAGGTTTCAATCGGAACATTCTCGATTATCGTTTGAATTAAAGGACCTTGGCAATTGGTCAGTTTTGAGAATGGCTTGGAGCCTACAGACTAGTTGGTACCAATCATAGCTTGGAGCCTCTAGACTAGTTGGTACCAATGAAGGCTTGGAGGCTCTTGACTAGTTGGTACCAATGATTAAAGCCTCTAGACTAGTTGGTACCAATGATGGCTTGGAGCCTCTAGACTAGTTGGTACCATTGATTGGAGCCTCTAGACTAGTTGGTACTAATGATTGGAGCCTCTAGATTAGTTGGTACCAATGATTGGAGCCTCTAGACTGGTTGGTACCAATGATAGCTTGGAGCCTCTGGACTAGTTGGTACCAATGATTGAAGCCTCTAGACAAGCTGGTACCAATTATTGAAGCCTCTAGACTAGTTGGTACCAATGATTGGAGCCTCTAGATTAGTTGGTACCAATGATTGGAGCCTCTAGACTAGTTTATACCAATGATGACTTGGAGCCTCTAGACTAGTTGGTACCAATGATTGGAGCCGTAAGACTAGTTGATACAAATGATGTCTAAGAGCCTCTAGACTATTTGGTACCAATTATGGCTTGGAGCCTCTAGACTAGTTGGTGCCAATGATTGGAGCCTCTAGATTAGTTGGTACCAATTATTGGAGCCTCTAGACTAGTTGGTACCAGTGATGGCTTGGAGCCTCTAGACTAGTTGGTACCAATGATAGCTTGGAGCCTCTAGACTAGTTGGTACCAATGATAATTTGGAGCCTCTAATTAGTTGGTACCAATGATTGGAGCCTCTAGACTAGTTGGTACCAATGATAGCTTAGAGCCTCTAGACTAGTTGGTACCAATGATTGGAGCCTCTAGACAAGTTGATACCAATGATTGGAGCCTCTAGACTAGTTGGTACCAATGATTGGAGCCTCTAGACTAGTTGGTACCAATAATTGGAGCCTCTAGACTAGTTGGTACCAATGATGGCATAGAGCCTATAGACTAGTTGGTACCAATGATGGATTGGAGCCTCTAGATTAGTTTTTACCAATGATTGGAGCCTCTAGACTAGTTGGTACCAATGATGTCCTGGAGCTCCTAGACTAGTTGGCACCAATGATGGCTTGAAGCCATCAGACTAGTTGGTATCAATGATGGCTTGGAGCCTCTATACTAGTTGGTACTAATGATTGGAGCCCCTAGACTAGTTGGTACCAATGATGGCTTGGAGCCTCTAGACTAGTTGGTACCAATGATGACTTGGAGCCTCTAGACTAGTTGGTACCAATGATGACTTGGAGCTTCTATACTAGTTGGTACCAAGATGGCTTGGAGCCACTAGACTAGTTGGTACCAATGATGGCTTGGAGCCTCTAGAATAGTTGGTACCAATGATGACTTGGAACCTCTAGACTAGTTGGTACCATTGATGACTTGGAACCTCTAGGCTAGTTGGTACCAATGATGACTTGGAGCCTTTAGACTAGTTGGTACCAATGATGGCTTGGAGCTTCTAGACTAGTTGGTCCCAATGATGACTTGGAGCCTCTAGACTAGTTGGTACCAATGATGGCTTGTAGCCTCTAGACTAGTTGGTACCAATGATTGGAGCCTCTAGACTAGTTGGTACTAATAATTGGAGCCTCTAGACTAGTTGGCACCAATGATGGCTTGAAGCCGCCAGACTAGTTGGTATCAATGATGGCTTGGAGCCTCTAGACTAGTTTTTACCAATGATTGGAGCCTCTAGACTAGTTGGCACCAATGATGGCTTGGAGCCTCTAGACTAGTTGGTACCAATGATGACTTGGAACCTCTAGACTAGTTGGTACTAATGATGACTTGGACCTGCCAGACTAGTTGGTACCAATGATGACTAGGAGCCTCTAGACTAGTTGGTACCAATGATGGCTTGGAGCCTCTAGGCTAGTTGGTACCAATGATGGCTTAGAGCCTCTAGACTAGTTGGTACCAATGATGACTTGGAGCTTCTAGACTAGTTGGTACCAATGATGACTTGGAGCCTCTAGACTAGTTGGTACCAATGATAGCTTGGAGCCTCTAGACTAGTTGGTACCAATGATGACTTGGAACCTCTAGACTAGTTGGTACCAATGATGACTTGGAGCCGCCAGACTAGTTGGTACCAATGATGACTTGGAGCCTCTAGACTAGTTGGTACCAATGATGACTTGGAACCTCTAGACTAGTTGGTACCAATGATGACTTGGAGCCGCCAAACTAGTTGGTACCAATGATGACTTGGAGCCTCTAGACTAGTTGGTACCAAAGATGACTTGGAGCATCTAGACTAGTTGGTACCAATGATGGTTGCTTTCCATCCAGAGTGAAAGCAATACATACAAAACTAATGCAGTTCATTCATTTGTCTGACATTGTAAAGTGTGGCTTGGAGTAGCTTCTCTTTCAGCAGCAATTGTTCGGAAATAAGATCCAGAATCGTCCATATTTTAGAAGCAATGCCACATTCTTTTGCATCGCAGGCAGCCCTTCCTTACCAGGTCCCTCCCAACAGGCAGCCCTTCCTTACCAGGTCTCTCCCAACAGGCAGCTCTTCCTTACTAGGTCCCTCCCAACTGGCAGCACTTCCTTACCAGGTCCTTGACAACAGGCAGCCCTTACTTACCAAGTCCTTGACAACAGGCAGCCTTTCTTTATCAGTTCCCCTACAACAGACAGCTCTTCCTCACCAGATCCATGACAACAGGCAGCTATGTCTTACCAGGTCTCTGACAACAGGTAGCCCTTTTTTATCAGGTCTCAGACAACAGGCAGCCCTTCCTTACTAGGTCTCTGACAACAGGCAGCTATTTTTTACCAGGTCCCTGACAACAGGTAGCCCTTCCTTACTAGGTCCCTCCCAACAGGCAGCCCTTCCTTACCAGGTCCCTCCCAACAGGCAGCCCTTCCTTACCAGGTCCCTCCCAACAGGCAGCCCTTCCTCACCAGATCCCTGACAACAGACAGCCCTTCCTTACCAGGTCCCTCCCAACAGGCAGCCCTTCCTTACCAGGTCCATGACAACAGGCAGCCCTTCCTTACTAGGTCCTTCCCAACAAGCAGCCCTTCCTCACCAGGTCCCTGAAAACAGGCAGCCCTTCCTTACTAGGTCCCTCCCAACAGGCAGCCCTTCCTTACCAGATCCCTCCCAACAGGCAGCCCTTCCTTACTAGGTCCCTGACAACAGGCAGCTCTTCCTTATCAGGTCCCTTACAGCAGACAGCCCTTCCTCACCAGATCCCTGACAACAGACAGCCCTTCCTCATCAGGTTCACGACAACAGGTAGTTCTTTCTTACCAGGTTTCTGACAACAGACAGCCTTTTCTTACTAGGTCTCTGACAACAGGTAGCTATTTCTTACCAGGTCCCTGACAAAAGGCAACCCTTACTTACTAGGTGTCTCCCAACAGGCAGCCCTTCCTTACTTGGTCCCTCCCAACTGGCAGCCCTTCCTTACTAGGTCCCTCCCAACAGGCAGCTCTTCCTTACCAGGTCCCTGACAACAGGCAGCTCTTCCTTATCAGGTCCCTTACAACAGACAGCCCTTCCTTACCAGGTTCCTCCCAACAGACAGTTCTTCCTTACCAGATCCCTGACAACAGACAGCCCTTCCTTACCAGGTCCCTAACAATAGGCAGCCCTTTCTTACTAGGTCCCTAACAACAGGCAGCCCTTCCTTACCAGGTCCCTAACAATAGGCAGCCCTTCCTTACCAGGTCCCTAACAACAGGCTGCCCTTCCTTACCAGGTCCCTAACAACAAGGAACCCTCCCTTACCAGGTCCCTGACAACAGGCAGCCCTTCCTCACCAGGTCCCTGACTACAGGGAGGACGATGTTGGCCGTTGTCATGTTGGACACGACTTCAGTGAGAAAAGCCGTCAGTGTCACAACGACCACGACAACGACGATGGGAGGATACACTTCGAGATATTTCAGCTGGTGTCCGATCCAGGCCGACAGTCCGGATTTGGATGAACCTTCCGCCATGGCAAAACCTCCCCCCATCAGGAGCATGAGGCCCCACGGCACACCTTGCTCCATGGCGCTCCACGTCAGGCAGGCTGGCACTGGAGCCCTGTCATCAACATCTGTAGAAGGGGTGAGTGTGAGAGTAGGGAGAGAGTGTGGATGGCAGGACGAGAGTGGAATAGTTGAGACTAGAGTAACCAACGACATGCAACGCGAAAAAAATGTCTTTCGAATTTGTTTCAAAGGCAATGAACTACGCCTAGACTCACAGGCCCGTGCTATATAGGACATAGTTTTGAGTTCGTCCGTCGATGATAGGTCCGTTCATCAGGTGGCAGCACCAGCAATAATTTTAATTATTATCATTAAGTCATTCCTTCCATCGTCTGGTAATGAGTGTTTAATTCTTAAATATAACACACGAATTTAACTATCAAATACACTATTTGAATTAGCGAAACGAAAGTTCAATTAAATTCGTCGCAGCTTATCTCTATTGGTCCGCCGGATTGTTTTTCACGTAGCAAAATATAATTTACAAAATTATCATCAATGGTCTTATAAGCAACGTCTATTTTGAGGAAAGAATTACTAATACATGACGCTGGGAAATCACTAATACATGGGGTTGTGAAATTGCTAATACACGAGGATGGAAAATCACGAATACATAGGGAGGGTAATCACGAATACATAGGGTTGGGTAAACACGAATACATAGGGTGGGTAATCACGAATACATAGGGTGGGTAATCACGAATACATAGGGTGTGTGATCGCGAATACATAAGGGGGGTAATCACGAATATATAGGGAGGGTAATCACGAATACATAGGGTTGGGTAATCACGAATACATAGGGTAGGTTATCACGAATACATAGGTTTGGGTAATCACGAATACATAGGGTGGGAAATCACGAATACATAGGATGGGTAATCACGAATACATAGGGTTGTGTAATCACGAATACATAGGGTGGGTAATCACGAATACATAGGGTAGGTAATCACAAATACATAGGGTTGGGTAATCACGAATACATAGGGTGGGTAATCACGAATACATAGGGTTGGGTAATCACGAATACATAGGACTGGGAAATTTCGAGTACATTTGGTTGGGAAATCACAAATACATGGGGCTGGAAAATCCCCAATTCATGGGTTTAGGGATCTCGAATACACGGGGTTGGAAATCAAAATGTGTTAACATATTGTAAAAATAGATCTAACATTCTACGATACCACAGGGGATGAATAGATGACATAAATTCTACATGAAATAAAAATCCGTCATGATAGATAATCACGCAGGCACACGTTATTCCATTGGTGTGCCGATCGCGGCCGTATTGCACTCAAAAGGGGTTTGTATGCGTGCATATTACGGTCAAAATATTGATTGACATATTGTGACGCATATGCTGTCGTAAAAATATGTTATCACTTTTGAAAACTGCACAAGCATGAACATTATCTGAGTACAACAACATAACATAGCCACGTTGAACAGCGACGGACTCACCACGCGTATGTGGCGATCTTAAATATTACGTACCCACGTTTTCCTATTATAATTTGTAAAATGTGACTCAATGAGTCCTAGTAAAATGGGTATCCCCTGGGCATATTGGTTCCACGAGTTCTGAAAATGCACTAGAAATTTAAATAGTAGACAAATTTTTGGTAAACCGTAATAAATTCAAAATACATTTTCAATTTAAACCCCATACAAGCCCTGAATGAAACGGTTTCCCTTTGAAGAAAGGCTGTAACTTCCAGAATTGCATCTACGATAGTAAATAATCCAGCATGGGCATACATATACATACATATACCCTTATACATACATACTTACCCACATACCTAAACATATATGCTTACATATACATATTTTATTACACATATACGCACATACATATACACGCATACATATACACATTCGTATAAAAATATAGAACACTGAATTTCAAAACTTCATGACCATCAG
>SDVV010007454.1:0-17774 GCA_016164225.1 Gammarus roeselii
GTTAAATATGTTTTATTCTTAAATTATCACTTTCCTTTATTCCTGGGCTCAACCTTTTGAGGCTCTTACGTGCAGCTTCCAGCTGCTGATTGGCTGCGCCTTCAGGCGGTTGTTGGCGCCACACGATTTTATTAGCTGCACCTCCAGGGTTGTTTGGCGCCACACAGTTTTGGCACTGCCACTACTGAGGGAATCCCGCCATCAGAGGGAATACTGCATCTGTGGCACATTTCAGTGGAGGTTAATACAATGACTTAAATATGTATGATACCTTAATGTTACATTTGTACAGTTTATAATTAAACAGAGAATTAAATACTAAGGGCTGTATCTCTATACATACATAATTTACCGTGGGGGAGAGCAATGCAGGACTTGGCTTGTAAACCCTTACACTGGAAAAGAAGTCTCTGGCGAGTACACTCGGGTGAATGATGAAAGTACATCCACGTCTTCAGGTTTTATTCGCATGGTAACACCGATATATCTGTTTCAACTGGATAATGCGTTATGGGGTAGATAGATTCTCGTAACGAAACTGCTGCATCAACCTAAAATACAAACATCAACACGCTAACTACTAGACTAATAAACCATACTATTCCTATAGATAATATATACATTTAAAATTAATAGATGGAAAACACAAAACTTTGCACACGAACAGGTTTTATTCATGCATCCAACCGCTAAGAACCCTACCAATCAACCACCGAATAAGTAAAATATACCCCAACTAGATAATAATACAAACATATATGTACAGAAAAAAATGTAGAATCATTAAACCAGACATAAATATTGAATGATATAAATACTCAAACATAGCTATCATGCCACGGCAATTACTGATTAGACAATTAACAGGTAAGAGTAGCCTCATCTGACGAATACTCCAAAGGCGTACTGAAAATATTGCCTAGAGGGTTCCGACACCCCCCACCACTCTCCAAAATAAGATGAAGGCATCTCCCTACCAGAACCAAATAAATATAAAATGAATAGCAGAAAGGAACCAAGCGTACTCTAATAAGTCATCTAAAGGATGACTATCAAATGTACTCCTATGCCCTTGATGATTTTTAATAAAGTGTATTTATTTATTTATTTATTGAAGCAGTGACCGAGTGGTTAGCCTATCCGACTGCAGTGCCAGCCTCTGGTGCTGCAGGACGCGAGTTCGAGCCTCGGCGCGGAGATTGGGTGCCTTCCCCCTCTGCCTAACTTAGCCACACTCCTAACCAGGAGGAAACGACTGTATGTCTATACACACCTACATTCATTATTAGTATCATACCTCTTGCCATTTACAACAGTGTGATCTCCGTTGTATTAGGATTTGTCAGTAATATATTGTGCAACAGTAGCGCGCGTAACTACACGAATATACTCTGAGCGCGCGCAAACGCCTTACATGCAAATGTTGGCTTTCAGGTTCTCTGCTCGTACGAAACCTTAATTTTCAGATATCAAAGCGCACGTAACGTTTTCAACTTTTTGTCAATTGTGCACATTGAAGTACCACGATACCGGCTGTGTGTCTTCTTTCAAGACTTTAGCCGAGAAAGTTGTACCACAGCTATAGAAGGGATCGAGTGTCCGCTCTGGTGTATTTAATCGGAGCGACTTGGACGTTGTCACCTCTGGAGAGTGTTTCCAGGACAGGTAGTTCTGAAACCACTGGTAGTTTGCTGCCAGACCAACTATATATTTATGCAACCCACAGGTAGGTAGCTCTATCTCTTTGTATTATTATACGGTTTTTGTTCGTAGAATACTATCAAATATATAGTTTCATTAGTCCAGACCACCCTATGGGGGAGTCAGCATTAACTTTGCGTTGGGACTCAGATGGAACATGGAAGCAGCAACTACTACTTCATTAGACCAACCCTTTCAGGACCTCGGTCAGACTGTCAGTCGCTTGAAATTGAAGCTAAATTTGAAGTTTCAAATATGAGAATGAGACTGACTACTTCTCTGTTGTTTACTTATTAAGCATTGTTGACCTGAGGTATGTTCAATTTCACTGTGAAGTAGGGGTTACTATTGATAACACAATAAGCTTCCACCAGCTTGTCATGTAGGTTGCAGGGAGAACTTCTGAGCTTGCCAGTTATTTTCTGGCAGTCCAAACTATCCAGTATGCCATAGCTCCAATTTTATGGGTTAGTTTTTTGTGTGCACATGATTTAGCCCTTCATGGACTATTGTTCATGAGTGTGACAGTGTGTGTGTGTGTGTTTGTGGAACACTAGTTACAACTTACATTGGCAACGTGAGTTTGTTGGACATAGTGCAGAGGCAGTGGGCTTAAAAATGTGGATGGACTGGATGAATTTGATGATGATGATGCTAAATTGAGACATCTTTGTTATTTTTATTGAAGAACAGGCTTTATCAGTCTGTTCTCACCAAGCAATGTGTTATACACAACACAAGAGCAGGATGTTAACATTTTTTACTAGATAATCCCTGGTGTGAAGCAAGTTAGCAATCTATTTGTTATCTTAGTATAGCTACAGGGTGGAAGTTCATTGGGTATTTATCTAAATTCTGTACACTCTAGAACTTAGAAGGAAGAAATATGTCCATTACATAGCGTCAACCGGGGTGACTCCCCGCATTTTGCGCATACTTTGAAAAAACTCAAAAAGTACGCAGCTGAGAAACTTTGTATTTACGGTGTGTATAGCTACTATTATGACCATGGAGCACCGTAAGTTTCAACATTCTATCGTTAACCAAAAAAAAAGTTATTTACAAAAAAACGTGCGGCAAACTACGACCCCAAATCGGGGGTGACTCCCCGCACCCCCCATATATCAATAATTGAAACGCAAATTGAAAGTTTGAGAGTACCAATAGATAGAGCGTGCCTATATTAGTATATATCAGTTGCTTATAATAAATTTTACGTTAAATATTTTGTCTGTGATAGGTGTTTCTGATGCTCGTCTTTTGCTGCCGTCATACCAGACTGTCGAAGGATCTTTTTCCCGATTTCGCCGCGGGAAACGAAGTTTTTCTTCAATAATTGCAATCTAACTTTACTGGAAGTCATTTCTCCACATCCTAAACTAGTTATGACCCTAAAGTATCAGTAAATAAGCAAATATTACGAAAAAACGATTTGTTTAATAATACGATACAACATTTAAAAAACGTATTTTGTCAATTCTATAGCAAACTTATTGCATTAACATGAATACAAGTCATGCTAGATAAGGGATTGTTGTCTCAATATGAAAATGTGATAAAAAAAATGTTCCTGAACATTTAATATGAGTTAACACTTAGGCCTAGACATGTCACCATGTGTTAAAAAAATCGGGTCCTTATAAAATTAGTTACGCATATCGAAATTAGCTGTGGTGTCATTATTAAGGGTCATTTACTTCCAAATGTCATCATATGTGTGTAGAATTGCATTTGATCACTTTTCATTGAAGAAAAACAAAATAGGTGGGGGGAGTCATCCCCGATTTTTTTTTCACCTGGGGTGACTCCCCGCAGTTGTATATTTGTATATATCTTTAAAAGTTTACATTTTTTCCCAAAATCATTCTTGTGCAACGAACTGCACCATATTCCGAGTATCACCACCAAATTTGGCCCTAATCCAATGAAAACTCTAGCTACAGCATCAAAGTTTGCGTAACGTCAATTTTTCCAAACCAAAATTTTCGGGGACCTGAAAAACACACCTTCACTTAAGCAATTTTTCATTAATTCTGAGCGCGTATTGAATTTCTATAAGTAGCTGATACTTACTAACAAAGACCTGCTCTTTCAAGTCCCGTAGTCAAATATTGTGATTTCCGACGTTTTGGTGCCCAGAAGGGGGGTGCGGGGAGTCACCCCGGGTTTTCGACTGCGGGGAGTCACCCCGGTCGACGCTATAACATTTTTATTGTTAATGTGCTTCCTAATTTCACTCGTCTACCTTACCCTGGCAGATGACTCATATTTTTATTTGATTATGTTGTTGCAGGAACTATTTGCAACTCAGACAAAATAAAGTAATGTAAGATTGTAATAAAATTATATTTAATGGGGGGGCTTCTGTTAGCATGTCTGAGCCTTGCCAGAAGTGCTGCTTGGTCAAGTTCCTATGTTCGGGTGGGTTTAACACTCCGGTTGAGTACATTGTTGGGTTGTGTCACACCCCAAGGGAGATGAGTTTTCTTGTTTGATGTGTTTATATAGAAGAATAAGTCTTCATGATCAAGTTGATATTTAATGTTTTTCTATTCCCAGGCTAGTGCTGTGATGTCAGATCAAAAGTTTAGTGCGTAGTTGATTGTTGTCACACGTAGGTTGGCTAGAGAATAAACTACTGGTGAGATTCATGTCTTGAAATGTCAATTATATTATGTTGGGTGGCTAGAGAGAGCCAGTACCTAAATCTACTAGAAGAGCTTTCAAATTTTGCTGTGGCTGCTGATATGCAGATGCTGAGATGAAGTTGTCACATCCTTAGGTTGGAGAGTTGCTAGGCAGTTGAACCATGTGTGATTGATGGAAGTCATCTATTGTTTTGCTGTTCAAAAGTATTTGATTCATTTTAATTGGAAATAAGCAAAGCTAGTGTGGTTCTATCTTTTATTTCATAAATTCTCTTAATGAGTTAGGTTGCTCCATGTTTTTTTTATCACCTTAAGTAATAAGAAATTAACTTGTTTGCTGCAATTTGAAGCCTTAAAGTTCCGTTGAGAGGTTCTCAGGCTGCGTAAAATATCTGTTTCTGTGGTTAACTTTTGTTCAAGGCCACTATTACAGTGGAGGAGAAATGTTTTAAGATTTTTATATGTAAGCCTATTTCTTTTTCTAGTATTTTTTTAACATTCTTCTTATATGTGGCAAGGGTTAAACTGTTATGCACAGGCCTGATATTAAATAAAATGAGCCAAGGCTTGTGAGCTGTTTTACTTTTGCTCTGAATGGGCACTGCAGGTTGCCTGTTGAGTTAGATCCAGTGGTTGTTTAGTCTCAGTTTTTGTGTTTACTGCTGATTTTAGAGAACCAATGATTTAATAGATTGCTTTATTTTAAATACCCAAATAGTGTTCTGTTTTTTTTAGGGCCCCTTTTCCTTAGAGAGAGTTTTGTGAAGTCGTCACCCAATAAACAATTGTCTGTGGAGACGTCTTTAATTCCACCCCCTTTACTTACATGCCAATCACCGGTGAAGTAGTTTACTTTATATCAAGCCAAGATAACCACTTACAATGTTAAGTACCAAATGAACATCTATGTCCTTGATGGTTTTTAATAATGCTGTTATCATTATTATTATTATTATTATCTGAAGACTATTTGCTGTCTAAACATGGATGTTGTGTTGGGATCGTGAACATATGATAATGCCTACCAACTCTTGATGCCAGTATGCATATCTGACATTGAGAAGAGAATATTTAGGGCCAGATGGGTCAAGCAGTGGAACTAATTAACAATCTGCCAGGCTTTATGCTCAACTCTTATTGCCTGACAATTTATTAATAGGGTGCTGGTTGATGTTCTGGACAGTGCTTTGAGTTTTTCTGGCCTGTTCTGCATCATTTTCTTCCTTTTGACATGTGGATTTCTTGTTGGGATCTGGGGTTGTTTGGCATGGCGGTATCATGGGGGAGGCTGCTGTGTATTTTATATGCACTTGCTATGTAGTTTGGAATATGCATTTTTTTTTTTTAATCAGTAGTCTTGCATATAGATTGCTTTTATTTAGGCCATCAGTGCCCATGAATTTCAGTTTTTATCTTTTGTTTTAATGGCTGTTTATGCCTTGGTAGTACTGGCATGTATGGTTGTATTGGCCTCCCTGGCTCACTCTGATCTACCCTGCTGGTCTGCAGTAGCTGATGAGGGACTGCAAAAGTGAAAAACAATGGTGAGCTGTTCCTTAGCTATTCCAAGGCAGGATCTGGCATTAGCAACATACAAATTGAGTGTTGGTCAGGCTACAGCTATGCTGTGATCTGATTTACAGTTGGAAGGAAATACTAGCTTCTCATTTGGGCTAGCTAGGAAAAAAAACTGGGTGCTGTCACCCACTGTTGATATTTCTATCTCTTTCCATACCAAAAGTTAGAGCAAGTTAGGATGCAGGGTTAGTTCAGACACTGGTAACCTCCCTCTCTAAAGAAAAACATGTTTGCAGATATTGAGAGCCATATATTTACGTGAGAAAGACTAAGACATGGAAGTCAGAGACATGTTTTGGATGTAGAAGTAATTCCAGTTGTTGTTATATAAAAATCCATTGTTTTGATTGTCCTCTTCCAGATTGAAACTTTTGTTTATAAAAATAACCAAAACTTGTGCTTTGAAAGTAGTCACACCATAATTCAAAATTAGTGCAATGATTGAATCACGTATGGAGTTCCGGCTTAAGAACTCTCCTGGCGACTGTGTTCAGAGCGTCAAGTTCAGCCCATCGTCCTCTCAATTTCTCTTGGTGGCATCATGGGATAAAACAGTCCGCCTGTATGATGTTGTGAGCAATAACATGCGCTTACAATATCAACATTCTGCTCCTGTGTTGGACTGCTGTTTCCAGGTGTGTAGCAAGCTATTTTGTTTAGATCTTACTATTCTACTGGGTGGAGGTTCATTAGGTATTTATCCAGATTCTGTATATGTTATGGATACTCAAAGCTAGTTAATATTGGATATACTCACTGGATACATTGCTTAAATTATTTCACAGTTCATATACAGTCTATAGCTAATTTATCTAGTGATTCAACTGCAAATCACAATGAGGGAAACTAGTTGAACATGAAATTTTGAAAATCAGACTGCTACCTGTATCGCTCGTTTGTATAGCTTTGTAGCCAGCTATCTTGATTACAAGTAGAAATCACGGTGTAAGGTATCAACCTGCGGTTTGGCTTGGCTGTTAGGTACTACTTGTATAGAATTACATCAATTGTTTTTTTCTGTTGGTCAGGATGCGATTCACGTCTACAGTGGTGGTCTTGATCACGTGCTGAAGATGTTTGACCTCAACACCAATGCCGAGACTGTCCTGGGTAATCACGATGAACCTATAAGGTGAGGTTTTGTCAACTAGCTATTGGTGCTTCCTATGAAAAGAAATAAAGCAAACTTTCCTGCAAAGTCAATGCAACCTCCATTTTGGATGCTCCGCTTAATGATCAACTATCAATTTGAAACTGGAACTTCTTCTGATTTGTGTTTCTTTGGGTAAACATCAGGGAGTTGTGTCTGAGTTAGATCCATGTTCTAATGTAGACCAGAAAGTATCTTTTGAAATAATGTAGTATTTTATACTAAAATTTTGCTAATACTGTTATTTTTTCTGTGATCAACTGTTGATGAATGTTATACAATTTGTATATAGCGTCAACCCGGGTGACTCCCCGCATTTTGCGCACACTTTGAAATAACTCAAAAAAAAAAATAGGACGCCAAGAAACTTCGTATTTCCGATGTGTGTATAGCTACTATAATGATCATGAAGCACCGTAAGTTTCAACATTCTATCATCAACCAAAAAAAAATTTATTTACGAAAAGCTGTGCAGCGAGCTATGGCCCCCAATCGGGGGTGACTTCCCGCACCAAAGGGGGTGACTTCCCGCACCCCCTATTTATCAACAATTGAAAAGCAAATTAAAAGTTTGAGAGTTCCAATCAAAAGAGCATGCCTATATTATTAAATATCAGCTGCTTAAAATAAAATGTGAAGTAACATATTACGTCTGTCACAGGTGTTTTTGATGCTCGTCTTTTGCTGACGTCAGACCTGACTGTCGAAGGATTTTTTTCCCAATTTTGCTGCGGGAAACAAAGTTTTTCTTCAATAATTGCAATCTAACTTTACTGGAAGTCATTTCTCCATATCCTAAACTAATTATGACCCTAAAGTATCAGTAAATGAGCAATTATTATGAAAATAAAAACAATCTTTCTAATTATACAATAAAACATGTAAAAAAATGTTTTTCCTCAATTCTACAGAAAATGTATTGCATAAACATGAATACAAGTCATGCTAGGTGAGGTATTGTTATTTTGATATGGAAATGTGATGAAAAAATATCGTTCCTGGGCGTTAAACATAAGGTTAACACTTAGGCCTAGACTTGTCACCATGTGTTTTAAACATTGGTCATCATAAAATTAGTTACGCATTTTGAAATTAGCTGTGGTGTCATTATTGTGGGTCATTTGCTTACAGATGTCATTATATGTGCAAAAAATTGCATTTGACTACTTTTCATTGAAGAAAAATGAAGTTATTTAATAACATAATAGGTGCGGGGAGCCACCCCCGATCGTTTTTTCACCTGGGGCGACTCCCCGTAGTTGTATATTTGTATATATCTACAAAAATTTACATTTCTTCCCAAAATCCTTCCTATGCAACAAACTACATCATATTCCGAGTATCACCACCAAATTTGGCCATAATCCAATGGGAACTCTAGACACAGCATCTAAGTTTGCGGAACATTGATTTTTCCGAACCAAAATTATCGGGGACCTGAAAAACACACCTTCACTTTGGCGATTTTTCATAAATTATGTGCGCATATTGAATTTCTCTAAGTAGCTGATACTCACTAACAAGATACAAATACCTGCTCTTTCAAGCCCGGTAGTCAAACCGTGACATTTCCGACATCTTGGTGCCCAAAAAGGAGTGCGGGCAGTCACCTCGCGTTTCCGACGACGGCGAATCACCCCGGTCGACGCTAATAGTTATGAATATCTGTATTTGCCAAAATTATACAAAGAGTAGCTTGCTACTTGAGTATTTGCATTCACATTTGCGAATATCTGAAGACCCATGATAGGTTTTCCTCTAGTGCCCATTATAGCTATGCACCAGATTGTGATTTTGGCTTGATAACTGGATACCAATTATCCAGTCAATAAGATTAGTCAGATCTGAATTAACATCCGATATTGGCCAGATATCTGGATATGACTAGATGATCGACAGTTGGCTTTCTCTCTACAATAAACCATGAATTCACCGTAATTTGTAGCACAGTGGTTGGTATTAATTATTTAGAGTTGTACACACCTGTTTAAACTTGAAGCACTGGTGTGTTTTACAAGCAAGAATAACTTTATAGGAGATCAGTTCCTCAATATTTTCAAATCTGGGGTGATAATGACCACCGAGTGATGCAATGTGTATAGAGCTACATACTTGAACTGGTGCTACTTGAAGGCAAATTCATCACAGCAACTGAATTTATGGAGTGAAGATTATCATCAGAAGCTTTGGTATTCATTTCTGTAAAGCCTTCTCACCTATTTCACCTTTGCAGACCCCCACAGCCCTGGCAGTCCCACTAACAGGGCATGCAGGCATGGAAGGCAGTATACTTTAGCACGCCAGCAATCTAAAAAACAACGCGGCATCAAAACTGCAACAGAGCTCTGGTCGGATTGCGCTTGATAGGTTGAACAAAAAACACTGAAGACAGTCAACAATTGCACAAAACTGTCAAAACACAGGAACAAAACACAAAATCAAATCTGCTATCCCTAGCAAAGCTTGTAACACTCCCCCAACTTCTTAGTCAAGGCCCTCTTGAAACCCTGGAAGGAATTGCACTGCACCACATCAGAGGACAGACTGTTCCAGACCTGAACACAGCAAGAATAAAAGAATCTGCGTTTATAGTTGGTCCAACAGCAAGGAACCACCGACTCAAACAGAGCAGACAACCCCAAATCCACAGAACGGGGAAAAATCTTCCAACACTTCACCAGTTCCAACCGCAACAACCTCCCCCTGACTGAAAACAACTCCAAAGCTTTGAGCCTCTCACTATAATCCACTCCACCTGGACCCTCAATTTCCCTGGTCCACCCTCTCTGCACAGACTCCAAAAGTCTTGGATACCCCAAATATCCCACAATCCACACACAAGAGCAGTAGTCCAAGATGGGCCGTATAGCAGTTATAAACAAAGACACCATGAGAACAAAACTTTTATTGACAGTAGAACAGAGCAGACTGGTTGTGAGAGTGGAAGCCTTTCCAACAACACTCTTCACATGAAGGTGAATTTGCAACCTTGAGTCAACGAACAACACTCCCAAATCCCTGCAGGAATCAACAAGCTCAGTGCCACACTATTCAAATTATAAGCAAGGCAACCCCTGTTGAAACGCATTAAGACACATTTGGCAATGTTCAAAGAGAGATTCCATGACAAGGACACAGACTGCACCAAATTCAGATCTCTCTGCAAAGAAGATACCCAGGCAAAATGCTTGTACCTTGCTTGGGAAGCTCAAATTAAGTTTGAAGTCATCAGCAGAAGCCTTCTGCTTACAAGCCACTCCTGCTGCAACATCTCACCTTTGCAGCCCCCCACAGCCCCAACAGCCCTGCCAACAGGGCACGCAGGCATGGGAGGCAGTACATCTCAGCGCGCTGTTGTGGGAATCCTTGGGGTAGAACCAGCCTCTAGGGAAAAATGTGATAGACGTTCAACTATATGCTGTTCACCCCAGAACAACCAGCAACCTATGGCAGGATCATATAATGGTTGTTTAACTAGTACACTGCATTGTGTTCTGTAGGGTTAATTATTGTGGAGTAGACTGTCAAGGAAGTCTTCATCTATGACTATGAAGATAAAGTAAACAGGATAGGAAATGAATATCAGGACATGATCATATAAATAATGGATAATGAATTCAAATTATAATTGTCACAGTTGATATGAGTTTGAGATTTTTCTTTAAGCACACAAATGTTACTCCAGTAAATCATGCTCTAACAGCAGGCAATAATCCTATGAAACACAGCACAGGAATTAGAATGCTGATGAGGTTGGCAACAGAAAAATTATATTTATATTATGCTGTTATTGTTGTATTTATGACTTCCATATTTTGATGTTATTTATGCAATAATTACTTGTGATCTTCTGAATATTTATTAACCAGCTCTGCTTTGATTTTATTTATCTTGTATCTTAATTGTTGTACCCAGTGATATTGATTTGGTCTGTGCTTTGTGATTTCTCTAATTATTGTGGTTTTAATTATGCAACTGTGCTACTTTAATTATTCATTCATCAGGGTTAGTTGCAGCCTTTCTGGCCACTATATTGTTAATTATGCCTGAACCCGCATTGATTAATTTGGTGCTCAATGACTAATTTAAATGCTGACTTCCTCAATGCTATTATAGGGGCAGCTTGCCTCTCCTATATATACTAAATATTTAGATTGTGTGATCTAACTATGCTTATTATTGATTTATCTGATGCTTTGAGAGCAGTCTAACTGTCTCCTACTTTAGTCTGATAGTCATTGACTGTGCTCTACTCTATTTGTGGTCACCTGAATGGATGCCAGACTATGCTAACTATTTTATTTATATATTTGCATGCCTTCTTTTGGGCAGCTTATTGTTACTTACTGTTGTGTTAACACTTACAGTTAGTTTGATGGTAGACTCCCAGGCAGGCCAAGCTGTGCTGTCCAAACCTAAAGCCTAAATGAGCCCCACTCTACAAGGAAAAAACTAACAGACCAATGTCCCCCAGGATCTACCCAGACCAAAGTTAATGCAAATAGCCCTATGAGGGTAGTTTTCCACCTGAGTCTGATTAGATTCGATTTGGGTCCCACTTCCACCAGCCCACAAGTACAGAAAGAAATGAGTGTGCAACCAACCCCAAGCTTACCTAACAATTGCCTCCAACAGACGTGTTAGGCGAACCCTTGGAAATAGTGGAAAAAGAACTAGCAGAATGAGATCGACCCCAGATAAAGAATTGACCATAATAGTAGGGAAAAAGCAAACAAAATGATAAGACTCACAAGACTTCCCAGGTAGTTGGGAAACTAGGCCCCATGAACGGATCTCCAATTGTTGAATTAATGATTATTGATTTAATTATGTGAAAAACCTGCAGGGTATTCTATTTAAAAAGCAAGTTAGGATAAAAACTAGGAGTGAATGGTGAGGAATCTTCAACTATTGCAATTATTTATTTACAGATGAACTAAGATGGTAACCAGCTATATGATGCACTCGATAGAAGTCTTTGGCATATGAGCAACAATCAAAATTCACAGGATGGTCAAATATTGCCCATCACAGGAATCCCTCAGCTATAGCCTACAACTAACTTGCACTCAATGGAATGTGCAATAAATACACATCTATTTAGACACTGCTATGGCTGGTATCCTGATCCAGTTACAACAACAGCAGTTCTAGAAGTGTAATTCACTACTGTTCCAAACGCCCGCTGGTAACTGTTTGTCAAGGACACAGCCGTGGTCCTAGCCACTCTACTATTAAACAGCCAATTAAAATGATTGGGTGTTGTGAATGTTGTGTGAGGAGCGGAGTACAGAACGGAGGTTCCTCTGCAACAACAGAAACACTAGCATGAAAACTATGTACATTATATATACAAATAAGAATGTTGTGAACCTCCTAATCCAAGCACGCCATACCAACTAATATGTAATTTATTTGACAAATTGAACAGGATCTGTTGTGCTTCAAAACTGGCATGAAAGCCTCTCTGATTGAATATCCGCAAGCTTAGAGGCTGCTTCTAAAATATTGCAAAAAGACAGATCAAAAAAGGGAGATGGTTTCAAGATGCACAGATTTAGCTAGCCTGGAGATAAATTAAAAAAGACCCCTAAATAAATAAATGCAGTGTTGTAAATCAGATGAGTTTTTCCAGAGCAATGCAGCTGTACAAGTGGACAGTGCTAACTTGTATATGATTGATTGGAAAACTGGTCTCACCTTGAGCCTTGTGTCTTGCAGACCTATTTGTAGGACTCTCAGGGTTCCAGTGAAGACCAGGTATCCAAGGTCAAGTACCAGCCAGGGATGAGTTGAGAGTCAGCCGGGAGGTGAGCAAGGGAATGAGCCCCTATGTAACTCAAATTGAAGTGCCTTTTCAATAGGTATCAACGTAGGGCATATACTGAAATTTGTAGCTGTGATATAGGTGCTTCATCTGTTACAGCGCTAGGAATCAAAAAGAACAGCACCGTATAAGCACTGCAGCAGGACGCTGGTTGGAATGCGCTCAATAGGTCCAAAGACAACCAAACAACAAAGACAGTCAACAACTGCACACAACTGTCAGTAACACAAACAAAGCCACTATATCACATCAAATTGAGTCTAGCAAAACTCATACAACACTGCCCCTAATTTCTCTGTCAGGGCCCTCTTGAATCCGCGAAGTGAATTGCACTGCACCACATCAGCAGGCAGCCAGATCCAAATCTGCACACAGTGAGAATAAAAGAATCTGCATTTATAGTTTGTCTGACAGCAAGAAACCAACAGCTTGAAAGAATGTCCATGTGTGCCAACATCCGGAGCTCTCTCAAACAGAGCAGACAAACCTGAATCAACAGAACAATGAAAATCTACCAACACTTCACAAGATCTGAATGCAACAACCTCCCCCTCCCAGGAAACAATTGCATTGCTTTGAGCTGCTCACCATAGTCCACTCCACCCAGCCTATCAATCTCCCTGGTCCACCTTCTCTGCACTGACTCCAACAATCTCGGGTCCCTCAAATATCCCACATCCCACACACATGAGCAGCAGTCTAAGATGGGTCTTATATGAGTAATGAACAAACATGATTAACATACAGCAGAAACAAGAGTGGACCCAGCACAGAACCCTGAGGCACTCCACTTGTCACCTCCCGAAAGTCACTGACAACTTCTCCCTCAGAAACAAGCATTTACCTCCCAATCAGAAAACTACAAATCCAATCCAACAATTCACCATGAATACCCACACATCTTAGTTTGGCCAACAAAACAGAATGATTGACAACATCAAATGCCCTTGAGAAATTCAGGAAGACCACATTCACCACATTCCCATCATCCACCAGCTCATCAACCTCTCCACAAGTAAGCAACAGCTGATCCTCCATGCTCCTTCCCACCCTGAATCCAAATTGGCCCCTTGACAAAATGCCAGAATCATCCTGAAAAGACACCACCTGCGACAATAACCCGCTCCAGCAACTTACAACAAACGGAAGTGAGACTCACAGGTTGATAATCAAGAGGGTTGCTCCTTGCACTAGACTTGAATAAGGGAACAACATGAGATTCTTTCCAGGACCCAGGCAATATATCCTGGCCCAACAACTTCACAAAAATCAAAGACAAGGGCAATGACAGCTGCCAAGAACATTTCTTCAAAACACCAGGGTGGATACCATCAGGTCCAAGGGCAGAAGATGAATCTAAATTGTCCAAATCTGGGAGACTAACAGTCTTCTCACACTAATCTCACAAAATTTTCCAGGAAAAATTGATGTG
Organism: Gammarus roeselii; assembly: GCA_016164225.1. Lineage (NCBI taxonomy): Eukaryota > Metazoa > Arthropoda > Malacostraca > Amphipoda > Gammaridae > Gammarus > Gammarus roeselii. The sequence continues at coordinate 14,337 of SDVV010007454.1, forward strand.
GGGGAGGGCTGGCAAGATCAGCATCCGCAAAAACAGATAAAAACGAGTTCACAAGCAGCTGGCTCATGGCTCTCTGACCAGCAACAACCTCACAAGATGAAAGCTTTAGAGAGATTCAAAGGTGAGCCAACAGAAGGACAGTCCTTCTTTTTCTGATATAGGAGTAAAACTTCTTGGGAGCAACAGAGAAGTTGTTGGCTAATTCCTGTTCATACAAACACTGGCTGTGTCGAGAAAAATTTCTGTACTCAAATTTGAGCCTACTAAATTTCCCCAAGGACACAAACACCTCCTCATACCATCAACCAAGCTCCCTCCTGAAAAGCTTGTACTGCGCCCAAGCCTGAAATCTACTGATCATCAACTCCCAAGGAGGGCCCCGTCACCAGTTTGGCCGCAATGCAGAGTCTCAAGGGTGCGAACAAACCTGTCAACAAACGAATGAGTAACTGACTGAAACAAACCATATTTATCTTCTACAGTGCCATAAAGAAACTCCATGCCAGTCAACGTCTTTCAAAACCTCTCTCATACTCTTATAATCTCCACGAGACCACATAACCGATTTAGTACCAGGATTAACTGGAACCTCATCCATCTGAGAGCAATACTCAACCAAGACTATGGGGCACGGTGGCACCCCGGGAGAGGAGGCAAAACTGCCACAGATGACGCCCAATCCTCCTCTGTAGTCAGCACCAGATCAAGAATGGTGCCCGAATCAATAAAAGTACTTTCCCTCATGTACTGAGTGAGTCCAAGAAGAGCAAAACAATCAAGAGACTGCAAATCAACTGGAGGCATATAATTATTAATTATTTCTACAGATCAATCCAACAAAGGCAAGTTAAAATCACCCAAGAACAACAACCTCCCTACCAACACAAAATTCCAGCTTTGATCAGTTCAGCATTCTCCTAGAAGGGCGGACGGTAAGCCACCACAACTGAAACATCATAATCCAGGAGAGAAATGGCAGCAATATTTGGAAGACCTACTTCAACAGGCACAAACCACATTATTCTTCCCAAAGCTAAATGAGAAGATGGTTGATAGCTACTTCCTTAGTGTGTATGTTGTTGGTAGCTAAATGTTTATCACTGTTACCTTGATTTAATCAACACAATAGTGATTAGCTACAGGACTGGGAATAAGAGAAGAATGATGAGCATGGGCTAGTTCCCAGTCATCTTTGGTTTTGGAATAATGTCTGAACAAATGGCAGGCCTGAACTAAGGCCCACTTGTGGAGCGAAACTTGAATAACTATAAGATTAACCATAGAGGGCACTACCAATGATCGTCTTGTATTACCAAGAAGAGCTTGAGGACTGATAAACATTAGTGTGATGAGACAACTTAGCAACAACTGTTGGTATAATTGCTGAACAAATATATTAGCTGATTAATTTTAATTTTTTGTGTTGTAGCTACTGCCACAATTTGCTACACAAATGAAGCTATAATTGAACTGATATAGGTTATTTTGAAATTCCAGCCTTTTCAATTAATAATAATCATGATATGATTTAGTCATGTAAATTTAATTGTAATTTTTTTTCTATGCTCCAGTATTTGATTTTTTTTCACAACAAAGTTTTGAAGCTAAATTTTTCATGATATACATTATACGACAATCAGACCGCAGTTGCAAGCTGGATTTCTGGCGGGATATTAAAACTTGACTGGACACTGGATAGCTGATACCCTGTGCATCCCAAGTTAATTGCAGCCTGTATTTACTCAACTGTAGCATCTGTCCCGATCCTATTTGGGGATTATTCACTAATGTATCTACAGTGCCATCTGCCTCTATACTTACTTCATTGTTTGTCCTCAGGTGCGTGGAGTACTGCCCTGATGTGAACGTGATTGTGACAGGTTCGTGGGACAGCTCCATCAAGCTGTGGGACCCGCGGCAGCAACGTGAGGCGGGCACCTACCAGCAGGGCTACAAGGTGAGCATACAGAGGCCTTTTAGAAGAATATTATGGTGTTGTTGTAAGCCTTGCTACATCTTGCACTAGTATGGTGGATAATAAAGTTACTGTAAATTTTTCCTTCTTGGGTGTACAATGACAGTTAGTGACTCTTATTTTCTGAGCACTATGAAAAAGTTCCTAGGCTCTATAACATGAACGTCTTTGAGGCTACAGGTTGAACTACAGGTTGGGGGGGTTTAACTGGGAAGTTCAATCCTTGGCAGGGGACTGGGCACAATGCATATGCCCATGCACAGTTTGGTTCATGTTACTCACCTAGGTTGGTCACCTGGATTATTCACCTCAGTCAGTTAACCTCAGCCACTTACCTCAGTTATATACTCTCCACAGCTACTCACCACCGCATTGTTGAGCTACTCACCATAGCTACTCACCACAGCTACTCACCATCTCCATTACTCACCACCTCCATTACTCACCACCTCCATTACTCACCACCTCCATTACTCACCACCTCCATTACTCACCACCTCCATTACTCACCACCTCCATTACTCACCACCTCCGTTACTCACTACCTCCGTTACTCACTACCTCCGTTACTCACTACCTCCATTACTCACCTCCCTCACTCACCTCCCTCTCTCACCTCCCTCTCTCACCTCCCTTGAAAGAATGACCATGTGTGCCAATATCTGGATCTCACTTGGACAGAGCAGACAAACACAAATCCACAGAACTTGAAGTTCTTCCAACACCTAACCAAATCCAAACGCAACAACCTCCCCTTGACAGAAAACAACTGCAAAGCTCTGAGCCTCTCACCATAGTCCACTCCACCTATACCATCAATTTCCCTGGTCCACTGCTTCTGCACTGACTCCAAAAGTCTCAGATCCCCCAAATATCCGACATTCCACTTGCAAGATCAGTAGTCCAAGATGGGCCTTATATAAGTTATAAACAAAGACACCATGAAAACAGAACTCCTATTGATAGTAGAACAGAGCAGACTGGTTGCTAGAGTGGAAGTCTTTCTAACAACACTTTTCACATGGAAGTGAAATCGCAACCTTGAGTCAACAAGCACTCCCAAGTCCCTGCAGGAATCAACAAGCTCAAGTGCCACACCATTCAAATTATAAGAAATCCATCATCAAGCTGCTAAAATTCAAGACGACCCCTGTAGAAACACATGACACTTTTGGCAATGTTCAGAGAGAGATTCCATGACTCACCTCACTCACTTCAGTTACTCTGATGCCTTGTTCTTCTGATGCCTGCAGTAGGTCCTTCAGTGCGAGATGTGTTGCTGTGTATAATGGTTTGCCTGCTGACATAGTGCAGTTGACAGATATCACTCACTATAAGCAGGCTCTTGCTGATCTGCTGTATGATTATTTTGTAGATTTTGACTAGCCCGATGAGGCTTAATTTATGTGTAGTTATGTATGTATGCACATTTTTGTGTATGTATTTTTGATGCCTGTATATAT
>SDVV010007455.1:0-17774 GCA_016164225.1 Gammarus roeselii
AAATTTACTACATGAAAATTAAACGACTACATCATAGATTCACTTAGAAAGTCATCAGAACACAAAAAACACCTTACACCGACCACAGCTGAACTAGAACTGAGCGAAACGTGGGCTGCAGCATGTGGACCACGTGATGGAATTGATCATTGCCATAGACCGACAGCTAATTATTGCCAGATATCACTAGAAACCTGCTAAAGGAGATCAAATTTACTACTGAAATACTCGTTCTGCATAAATAATACGAAATAAATCATCTATCATTACATAAATTGTGCTTATTTCACCTTCTTATGTAAAAATACCGGAAATCTCAAAAATCCATAATAATTTTTCCAGTACTGTACGTGCTGCCCATTCATGAGCCAGCGCAGTGACGCTAACGATCCTGTATGTATAAAATTGGACTCATATCTGTACTCATCCAGATAGCGGTTAGCTTTCAGGGAAGAAGGATGTCGGCCAGTACGATATGGAAGTATTTTAACAGAAATGAGAACACGGGGGTATGTGTTATTTGCAATGCGGAGATAAAATTAAGCTACGGGTGTGTTGATAGAACAAAATAATCCGGACTTGGGTTTCCAATTTAATGTTATAGACGACGCTCAACAGGGTGCGAGCATAAAAGAAAGTATGGTGCCGGTATCAACCAAACGTGAAACGTATAAAGATTGGGTGAAATGGGGGGAGTATACCCAAACCTCAGTCGAAATTGAAAATAATGAAAATAAGGGGAAAACGCGGGATACTTTCAGTGGAATGGATATCAGTGATAGTGATATCGAGGATATGTCATGTGAAGAAAAATCTACAAACGTTGAAGGAAATTGAATTTTTAAATGGGGTAATGAAAGGTAACAAGTATAAGGAGTGTAAAATTGCATAATAAAATCAAGTGTATATCTGATTTTGTTTCAAAATTATTGGTAATGAAACATGAGGAGAGAGAATCATGTCTCAAGCGTTTGAGTGCTATGAGAATCATGTATATTGCGGAAATCTGCGGGAATATAAATAATGGTAATGTAGGCAATAGCAATGAAGAAACATGAAACGATTCGATGTCATAAACATAAACGCTGAAGACTAAATACAAAATTTTGGTTAAAATGATAGGATTGCAAGTGTTGCATACACTTCTCCCAAAGGTCGACGTTCATCTAAAATGCGTACTAAGGGCGTTAGTCTAGAACACCAATAGATGTATATATATGTAAATACAAAACGTGTCAAAATCTATTATCAAGAAAATAATATATCTAATAAATCTTGGTCTGCAATATCCTAAATTTAACTAGAATGAACTAGCCTTGAAAATGCACTAAAACGCCTCTTGCTCCACGTTGAAAATGTGTACGAAATTAAGCTAATTGAAGTTGTACACAGGTACCCAAGCTCTCGTAGATATATATCTCATTAAGTGAAGGGTAGCCAAACCGTAAATGCTCCAGGACCCCCCCATCCAGTAAATCGTCTTCTAAGCGGTAAAGTATACATTTGCTAGGGATCAATAACGAAAATTCCATACAAGTGTAGCATGAACTTACACCTCTTAAACATACATTCCTATGATTATCGTGCAGAAATTTACATCTTGAAATTGAATTAGCGCTAAGGGTCAAAGTAACCTTGGCTTAATCGTAAAAGAATATCATATATACATATAAAAATACCACAATAACGCAACAACCTACCAATTGCGCAGTAAAAAGTGTGGAAGATGTAAACCTAAAAATACCCTAAAATGCCTAACACTGTGTTAGATTTCTGATCGGAATTCCGAAAACAATACAAATTCAATATAAATCAATCGATCATTACTAAGTATACATAACATGATATTTTCATTTGCAGAAAAAATCCATATCGTTCAGGTATTTTCGCTATTGGAAACCGCGTCAATGGAACACTGATATAACTGTTTCAAACCTGGGTAATGCAATAAGGGTAGATAGATTCTCGACCGTAGGTGCTGCATCATCCCACAATACATACCTCAACTCGCCAATAATACGACTAATAAACCATCATATTCCTATAGATAATACATACATAAGAAATAAATAGATGGAAAACACAGAACTTTGCCTGCAATCCTTCCTTCAGGCTGGTACCTTACAGGGTTGATCGCAGACTAAGGCTGTAAACTGCCATCAAATAAACCATACTATTCCTATAGATATGATATAGATATGAACACAGATATGAACACAGAACATAGCCTATATTCATTATCAAGGTTGAATCAAACATCGCACTGCTAAAAAAATCCACCAAAACCAGCTCCGAAATGGATCAAATATACCACAGTTAGATAAGAATACACACATATATGTACAAAAAATGTATATAGAATTTTTATCCATACATAAATATATAACGAATCATTCACTCACAACGTAGCAAACGTGACACGGAAATAAATTTATAAGACAAAGAATATATAAGAGCAATTTCACCTAATTTTTCCAGGAGCGCTTCCAACTTTTTGCGTATGACTATCATCAAGCGCACCCTCACCAGAAAACTTGCTATAACACTATTCATACCAGAATCGAATAAAAATAAATAACGAGCAGCAGTTAGTGATCAAATATACTCCCACTACAACCATATCTGAAAAGATATATACAATAACTGGGGAAAAGCGAGTGGATTTAATTAATAATATCAATCATGCAGTATAAAATCTCATGTATAAACAATGTTCTCTATTCAAATGAGCTATTCAATAACAAACATAGTAAAATATATCATGCCCTCCTACCGTGCGAAATATTCCAAAACTATCATGTATAGCGTTGACAAGACCTAAAAACGTACATCTATATAATACGTACGTAAGCAATCGTAAATGAAAGCAACCAGATATCGTAAGGAAACTGTAGGTTACCGTATGGAAAACTAATCTCCATGAGGACCATATATCACGAGATAATTTCTTTGTGTGACATTTGACAGATACAGATCATTCGGACCACCCACTCTCAACTTCCTGGCTGGTCTCACAAAAAATTTGCGTTCTTGGTGTGTCTATGTACCATCAGTAACTAACATGACCACAAGATCAATTTGTCTTAACATATAATCAACTTGTCCGAGAAACACAGCGCCTGAGTCAGACACAGTAACAAATAACATACTTCATAACAATTACATTCGATAATAGGTTCAAAGATCTAGTCATCCTATATCTTACTCCTTCACATAGTGGATTTAATCAAATAATATCAATCATGCGGTCTAAAATATCATGTATAAACAATGCCTTTTATTCATATGAGTCATTCAAAAAAACAACATAGTAATATACATCATGCCCTCCTACCGCGCGAAATATTCCATAACAATCATATACAGCGCTGACAAGACCTAATAACGTACATCTATATAATCCGTACGTAAGCAATCGTAAATGGAAGCAACCAGATACCTTGAGGAAACTGAAATTTACCGTATGGAAATTTTTCTCCATGAGGACCATATATCACGAGATAAAATCTTTGTGTGACCGCACATCCAGAGATAAAATCACTAATTGTCATAGCTAAATTGAGACCAACTTGAGTAATTGTCTTTATGTGGTTACAGACCCCATAAACAATTGACCAGAATAGAACTAAATGAACCTTCAAGTATAAGGTCCAAGCGACTGAGTCGGTCACATTAAGAAATAATATACATCCTGACAAATACATTGGCCGACTCACAAAAAATTTGCGTTCTTGGCGACCTTATGCGTCTGACCCCCTCCCCTCTTCCCCACCCGTCCCGGCAGTCTCTATGTACCATCAGTAACTCACTTGGCCACATGAGTAATTGTCTTAACATATAACTATATTGTTCGAGATATACAGCGACTAAGTCAGACACACTAACAAAAAACATTCATCCTAACAAATACATCGGCCGATTAACAAAAAAATTGCGTTCTCGCAGACATAATTTTGGCCTATCTTATTCCTTCAGTAGGCCGTCTTGGGAAAATAGGCGTGCAAAATCCGTAGACACCCAAAAAATTGCGTTCATGACACCCCAAATATTTTCGCTCGTGACGACACCCAAAAAATTGCGTTCCTGGCGACACTCAATAATTTGCGTTCTCGGCGACATATACTCTACTAATGCAGTTTTGATTGTATGTGAAGCAGACCTGCGATGCGGAGCAAAATCCTTTATTCTTGATAACTCGGTAAGCTACTTCACTAGCCGTCCAGCGAGGGAGCGTGCGAGCGTCGGGCAGATCATCACAAGATCGCATTTGTACGACAGCGGCGTCTGGTTCTCAACCCGCGTGATAGTCCCTCAACCCCGCCTGTTTATGTCATCGTCGATGGAGACGACGTGGAAGCAGACTGTGCGCTGACCAGGCATCTGGCCCACCGACATAACACCAGACACCAGGGCAGCCATACACTTTCATACTTTTCTTTCCAAAACGAACTGATCAGAAACCCGCGTTCCTTCTTATTCTTCTACAAGCCGATGACATAGAAGCCAACCCTGGTCTAAACCTTTCCCATGTCCCACCTGCCGTCGCCAATATATGCGTCGCGTTGGCGCGGTCCAGTGCAGATGTGGAACATGGACCAACTGCAGAAAATAATTATCTGGTGTCCACAACAATATAAATATACCACATGGGTGGTATATGTGGAATGTTACTTATCTTGAAAATTACACCCTGACTACCACAACAACACCGCCGCCTCTCCCCTTCAGCGGCTCCTCTACTGCGTGGCCTGGGGTCTAACAAGGTTCCGACAGCGGTTTCCGTACCGCTTTCCATACAGACTCCCCGTACTGCACTCGCTCCATACTACACCCACCTCGCCACTTAATCCACCCCCAACCAGACTAACCCCACCGCCGTTTCCTACACCACTACTACCACCCCAAACAAATCGGTTTGGGTCTTAAACAAATTGAAAATGAACTCAGGAAGCATTCGTAGGAACAAATAGAATTAAACCACTGCCACCGCAAATACCACATTCACAGCACCTTACGACAGGATTAAAAATTCAAACAACATTTCAAGACACCAACATTTTTTGGGTACACAACACTACGACACGACTGTCCCACAACTATGGCGGTGGCGTACTCATACCAACTACAACACAACTACACAGATACTCGCAGACCTTCTACTGAACTACAAACCACAGTTCCAATCGGTTCTTATTGAAAGCTACTAAACATATATGTTACTTTTGTATCCCCCTATCCAGTTACTGTAAATTACAGTACACACCTCTCCTAGACTACCTCACCATAACCAACAACAATAGTTTTTTAGAAATTTTAAAACACACTACAACTGCTACCGTAAATTTAATGTCCTCTATGACTAACTACACAATTTGATCGCATTGGATAGCCCTGACACACCCACCAGCATACATTTCACCCTAACCCTCAAGAGGCCTCATTGACGTTTCATTCTGCTCTACCAATATCGTTCAAAGCTGACAACGGGCAGTCCAGCAAGACATGTCCCATGACTTCCTTCCAATATTAATCAATTAAGAAATTTGACCTCCAATCCACCATAAGCCCTCTCATACTAAGCGTAACAACCATCGAGCAGAATGGGACTAATACACTGTGTCAACAGAAATCGTTCTACATGACTTCGACATCACCAATTCTCATCAATTGATGATGGAACTAAACACCCTAACACCGTTCTTAACCACGCAGAGAGACAACACGCAGCCTGCTATACGTCATTAACTGTAAAAAGGTCTTCGTGACAGGTCCAAGATACGTTCTGATCAACATACTCAACACCCGCCCATTCAAACTGCATGGATGGAATAGCTTGCTAACTTCCTTTCTGGCAGATATGCACATAGTCTACGAACCTGCTGTATCAGTAATGGTGTCCCTCCTAGGCTCAGTTCTATCCCCTTCACTCATCAATGCCTTCATGCAAGACCTGCCCATACCAACACATCGGAAACACCTAGATCAGCTCTTACGCGGAAAACCTTACAATTCTCACAGAACATCCACAGAAATACCTGAGCTCTCTCGAGGTACAGCTGCAGGACGTCAGAATGTATGTGTCCGCAAGCAATTCATCCCTGACATTATCAACACTAGACTACAATGAACACAGCATCCACCATCATGTCACACACAAAAACACTCCCATACTCCACATTCCTACTACCACGATCCTTAGTGTAACACATGAAACAAGAATAACGTACAAACCTCACAATAACGACATCAGCACTTTTGCCAAAAACATACTGAAAGTGAAACGGTCATGAACCACTATTACCTACGGACCTTCCAAAGATTTAGTGGCAACAAAATTCGAACGCAGCCTGGTGCACGGTTCTTGCTCCCATTTATATAAACCCCTAACAAAGAATACAGAACTCTACATTTGTACCTCACCGGACTGTACATAGACCGCACATATTCCCATTCTGCATGAGGAAACCAAGGTCCTCCCCCTCGAACTTCGAGGGGTAGACTAATCAAATAATAAATTATTCTCCCGGAACATTGCGCCACCACCAACTGAACCCACGTCAAGCCCTTCGATATATGCATAGCACACTAAAAGAATACTTAGGCTCCCTTGACACCACCATTCCCCAAAATAACACACAGAATATCTTTAAGACTGGCTGATGATAGCGTCAACTCAGTTCGAAAGACAAGCACCTTGAGTGAACGTGGCGGAAATGTGGTTGCCCAGGGGGGACAGGTTTCGCCTGTCTAGGCTAAGGTGCAGCCACCACACTGCCCTCCAGTCATACCATAGTCTGGGGAACACCCCTTCCGATCTGTACATGTTGTGCCGAGGCACGTTCGCTACAGTCGAGCGCGTCATGACGTCGTGCCCAGCTATTGCACGTAGCAGGTTCAACCATAATGTCATGTCAGTGCATGATCTGTGAGAGCGTCCTAGGAACAACATCCATTTTCGCAGGAGTGTAGGTCAAAAGATGGGGGCATGCACCGGTCATAAATTTATTGGGCTGTGCGGCGGCCGTGACTCTTCGACCACAGAAGGAGCGACGAGGGCCAAGAAGACACCACGAGGGTATGACTAGAGCGTGCCGAAGGAAAACGGGGAGTATTAATATAGCAATGCAATGCACAAAATACGTTATATGATGATTATTTGGCAAAGTTAAAACAGACATCAACACATGGTTGTCTAAAAAAAAATTACGATGATACTTTTTGTATCGTACATCAAATGTATTACACTTTTGGGCTAAGTAGAACAATGTATCATTTCAGAGATGTCCTACTAAAGACGTGCCGCCACTTTTCACAGTACAATGTATGATGATGAAAGATAATGTTGGGTCGCGGCCGCAGAAGTTAGATCAAACATCATTGTAGCATTGACGTTTCAATTTGAGCAACGTCACTACAACTTGTCGCAATTTTCGTTCGTATGCTGCTCTGCCAATGCACTCATGTTATTTTGAACTTGTCTAGTTTCTCATTACTGGTCTTACAACACTTCTCTTTTCTTGCATGACCTGAATTGCTATTCTCTCTTTATCTCCAGCACTGAAATACCTTCCGTCCTCCTCATGAATGTTGTATCCAGTAACCGTCGTCTGTTTCTAAAGTGACAAGAAGATGGAACACATGCATGGCATTCGACCACATGGCCCGGGGACTGTGACACCTGAACCAAGAGATACACTGGCAGCCAAAGGAACGCAGGAACGAAATAACACATGACCTCAAAATGTGAAGTGGTATTGTAAAATTTGTAATACTGCAGTGGATTTATTACTCACAGTGCCGAAATATAACATGCGAGCATTTGAAGGGATTCGCTCGTGGACTAAGGTTGGATCAAGAGTCAGGCTTTCGTAAGTGTTATAACCGAGGTGCCTCAGAAGGGAATAATTCGTCCTTGCACCTCATCAGTTATAGGCGTTATAAGTAATATTCAAGTTGGTTGTAACTCAAACTAGGTTAGGATTAAGCCTCAACCCGGGTCTTCGCAATCTCCCTCCTAAAGGACAAAGTTCCTCGAATCTAAGCGTTCCAACTCCTTGTTGTGCAAAAAGTGACTTTATCAAAATTAAATTGTACGGGTGTTTCACCTGTGGCACACATGCATGCTGGTGCATACAGGAACAGAGCTTCAATCAAAAAATTCAGAACGTACCTATACAAACGGGTATCGTATTAATGTTCAAAACAATAATTTTATAGCACTTCAATTTTGGGCATTTCAATGTTGGTACATATGAACGCTGGTGCATACGCGAACAATGTTCTAACGACTTAAAGTGCTGACTTATTGCTATCTCGTAATGGATTGTGTGGAGGAGGAACCATCCCGTCTGCTTCAGTGTCTTGTTCTGCGCCGTTTCGTATAATCCGGTCTGTTTTCCGCAAGCTATTTTCTTTTTCCGTTACGTTAGGTCAGCGAATAAGCTTTGAAAGTTGCACGAGGAATAAAAGAAGGCTCCCTAATTGGGCCGTTGCAAATGCGTCGCAATTCATCAGTAGGGGCCACCGGATGGCAACAGGTGCGTCCAATCCCATTGTCATATCATTGCGAGGTTGGGGGTTATCCATTTGTGTCCCATGCACAAACGATCGGTGAACACTTTCTTTTCTCTGCGAGACACATTGGATTCCCATTCTCTAACCGAGGGTTTTACTAGATACATTTTTTTGTAGGTATTGTTGCCACTTGTGGGAGGGTGGCCGAAAGTGAGGTTTCGCCGCGGTCAGCGGAGGCTCTCACTTTGCAGTGAGGTTTTTGAGCCATCAGTGTTTATGCTGCTCCAATCTGGATATTGCTCCTCGAGAAGTATCAAAAATTCTCAACGGTAGGTATGGGTTAGACTAGTGGCCTTGGGGTGTCTTTGCACACATAAGGTAACAATATCAGTGGGTTGATCATACAAGTTGGTGCGTTGATCTGAAGAATTCGGTATGAGAATGAAGGATTAGTAGCCTTGCGATTGATGTCCAGTAAGGTCAGCTAGTAGTCCATGCGTAGGCAGAATGGTGGGCATATATTATTCCTAGTCGCAAAGAGGCGTTTATCTGAAATGTTGGTGATGTGGTTGAGAACTGGGTTGTTGATTAGGCTTCTAGTCTTGAAATTGTTGAGTAGCAAGAGTTTGTCTCTCTTGAGCGGAAGTGAAAGCTCGTTAGCAAGCGATGATCAAGAATGACTCGAGAGGGGTTTTGTCTACTCAACCGTAAACAGAAGCTCCAAAGTCTTTACGTGAGCGAATTATTATTCTGAACAACGTCAGACCTGTGTCCATATCTGCACCGAAATTCAAAAATGTTTCCGAGATGATAAGTCCCGATGACCATTTGAAGCGGTCTCCAGGGCTGTATTGTGACGTCGCCATGTGAGTTAATAGTTTCACACAAGGCCCAAAAACCATATGGATTCTTCATATTCTAGTGGTGTGCTTTGCAGCGTTGGAGCTGGTTGCAAGTGTAGGCCGGGAAAGAGAGTAAAATGCATGCTATTTAGTTTATGAGGGCGAGAATCGGAATTCGTTTATGGAAGCCCAGTTACCGACTCGTTTTAGACTTTTCTGGAGGTCATGTTAAATTGTTAAAAAACTAGTGTGACTGTTACTTCTTTGTAAGCCATCCACTTATGGTGATGTAAGCAGTCGTTGCCGTACCGTAGAGTTCAACAAAAGGCTCTCATCTTGGTGCGGGCTCCATTTTCGGATATCATGAGGGGTGGGGTGAGCAGCTGTTGTGACTATCGGCAAGCGACGCTGAGTCGTCGAGAGACTTCACCCGCACTAGTTTGTCGAATCTACATCGTACCGTAGAGTTGAGCGGTTTGATTTTAGCATATCATGCGGCGTGGGGGTGAGCCGCCGTTGCGGTTCCTTGGCAAGCCCCGCTGAGTCACCACAGACTTCACATGCACTGGTTCGTAAAAGTTATTTTCTTTCCCATTTTTCTCCTCTATTTCTCTCCCTCAGGGAATGTAGTAAAGTGAAAAGAAAACTGTCATCGTGTCGGCCAGATTTCTCCGTATGAAGATACTCGTTCATCAGCAATGGATGATACCCGTCGAATCTACGCCGTATCACAGAGTTGATCAAAAGCTCTCCTCTTGGTTGCGGGTTCGATTTTCGTATATCATGGGGTGTGGTGGTGAATGCTTTCACCGTACCACATAAGAATAATGAAAACAAAGAGTAAAAATATATGGTATCCCTCCATGTCATAACCGCCGCATCGAGTTGAGCAGGCTCTCCTCTTACGCAGTTTCGATTTACAGAATACCATAGTCCTTGCAACTTCTTGTCCCGTTAGGACAGCAGATGGCCTCGTAGGCTAGCATGATGGGTGATTACGAATTCCGTTACGGGCTCACACCCAGTACCGGTGGCCCTGAAGTGGGGTTAAGGGTGGATGCGAGTCGCCGGTGTATACCGTTAGGAATCGTACCGATATGCAGTACTATCAGTCTGAATGTACTTTTAATATAATATTATCGTTCTGTCTGTATTTGCAATGCATTATTATCAGTCTATCTATACATGCAATGCTAATAGAAGAAATGTTCCGTTTTGATATGGAGATTCAGTCGCTTGAGTCGAGTTGGTTAGCAATAATAATTATTATATTGTTACTTATAATGAAATTATGAGTAATAATGAACAATTATCATTACCTGCGGCGGTGCGATTATTGTTACTAATAATGAAATTATTTGTAGTAATTTGAACTGCGAAGACAGCTGTGTCATGCTCCTATCCTATTTCCCTATAGGTAGAGTCTTGACAGCTTCTGGGAAAGTCGTGTCGTTCTCACGTTATACGATTCACGTGGCCCAGTTCATGTCAATCGTGTTTTTGAACGCATTCGCGGATTCAGAGTCAACTACCGCTGCTGGTAAGTTGTTCCCAGTCCGCGAGATTGCGATCGGGAAGAAGTGTTGTGCTATAGTCGGAACGAAACGTTTCCCACAAATTTCGCCCCGTTGTTTCGGGTACAAATGTTGTGGTCTCTGGCGAAGAGGTCGACAGGGCTCACGTTGTTGAATTCCTTCAAGTATTTGAAGATTTCAAAAAGCCGGCCCCTCAGCCTTCGTTGTTCGGCCCCCAAGCCTTCATTGCTCAAGCGTAGCTGCGGGATGAGCCTAGTTTCACGATGCTGGATTCGTTCCAGTTTGACTAGGTCCCCTTCATGTGTTGAGACCAGAATTAGACTGCATGCTCGAGGTGGGAACTGACGAGTGTTGTGTACAGTAGCAGTAATATATTTTTCGTTTTCCAGAAGATGTGTCGGGAGATGAAACCAAGGTTACGGTTAGCTATCTTGTAACTTTCTTCGACCTGCGCGTTTCATTTGAAATCTTTCGAGAAAACGACACCCAAGTCTCTCTGCTGGTAAACAGTTGCAAGATCGTTTCCTGCCATCGTGTGGTTGAAGTCGACATTGCGACACCCCATGTGCATAACTACATTTTGCAACATTGGAGGGCATCGACCGGGCTTCCGACCATCGGACGAGTTTTTCGAGATCTTCTTGAAACTCAACTTTGTCTCTCTCCCTCCGCGCTGTATGGCAGAGCTTCGTGTCGTCGGTAATGATAATGATGGTACCGGTAAGAAATTTCCCCCCATCAGGATCCAATACTCTGGTTCCGGGAGTATGTGAGATCATGATAATTTACCGAGATGACAAAGTTCACAATACAAGAATAAACCAGAGATGATCGGTGCTCCAGAGAAAGCCATTTTACCAAAAAAACTATATAATCTCTAAATTTGCTTACATGGATTATTCAATTCCTGATCACTGTGAAGTATTTCAAAAAACACTTTTTGGAAATCAGCTTCTTGTTGATAAAGTTATCATTTCATGTGTCAAAATGATTAACAGTAGGCGTACTTTAACAGTAACTGCCGAAATAGTTGTATATGAACATTAATTCATCATGAAATGCGGCAGGATTTAAACAGCAACATTGTATTACTATTGATTTCAAATTTGAATGAATAAAAACGATATAATTTTTGACCCAAACCAGGTAAAAAAATGTTCCGTAGAAACACCGAAAATATACTTTCTACACATCCGATTATATGAACATTTAGGAAAACATAATACATCACTGCGTTCGTGCTCCATAGTAAACTTAGGGAGCAGTTGTTAAGTATTCAAGTAGTTTCGGAATGATTGTGATTGAGTTTCATGCCTGAACAGTACAAAGGTATCAACGTTTCTGTAGTGTAGGGGCTTGAAACTTTCTGGACAATCATTTGGCCAGTTGTTCTCGTGCAAGCACATAAATAGTTTGCGATTGTTGGTCCTAATAGAAGTTCCATCCCAATACTGTCTGTTGTTTATGAAATTAGTCATTGAAAAAGATATAGGAGTTTATTTCATAGAAATCCAGAAGAATTCTGAGGATAGGTCATGACAAGCAAATAGAACTTGAAGTAGAAATTATCAAAATCGTTTCTTGCCAAAAAATGTTCTTCTGAAAGAAATATTTCTGAATAAAATGTCCATAAAAAATTTAGTTTTGAATGGTGGATAGGAGTTTGACACGGAAGATATATCGCGCACAAACATAACGAATTTTGTGATGGTGTACTGGTCACTAGTAAGGGTAGCAGGTGCTGGAACTAAGACCGTCGTCATCGAGAAACTAGGAGTTTTTTTTAAGCATAAAAAAAGTGAAATGTAAATTTTGAATGAAGATGTGTTTGCATATTTTTCGGAGACAGTAAAGAATCGTAGGACTATAGAAGGTATCTGGGTGGAACTCAAGTTAAATGCAAACTAATCAGGGTCCACTGATTCAAATCGGCTCTTGATTCCTAGATCAGACAGTTTCTTCGTGTTAGTCCGACTTGTGTCCTGATTGAACCGCTCAGTCAGTGTCGTTTCGGAGCGTCGGACGAGGATAGCATCGAAACGAGAGAAGGTACCCCAAATCTTTATCTTGATACCGTCCAGTTTTCTCCTACGAGGCCTTTCTGTATTCGAGTGTTTTAGAAACTCCTTTAGCGTACAGTACCCTGTGATTTCCCATATGATGACTGCAATCAAAGAAGTTGAAAGGAATGTCCACTCATGTAGGATTTAAATGTGCGAGCCTATCCTTCCACTAACAGATGTTGCGGTTTATTCTAGCGAGCCAGTTTAATGGTCGGTGCTGAAACATTCATTTTGATTCGTATTCTATAGCGAAAAGAACACACTATCAAAAAATATACGTTCGTTGATGGCAGTTGAAGGAAAAAAGTATACAAACATTTAACAAGATCCCTCCATTCTCTTGTGTTATTTATCACTCATTTTCCCGTTTTAACACCTAACAAACCTAAGTTACCATTGAAACCGCCGGCATGACCGCCGAGATAAGCTGATGGTATTATCTGTTTCATTAGATCATGTCATCAAGTACTGTTCGCTTCTATTTTGGTGACCTATCGTCACCGACGTTTGGTCGACGGTGCCCCGACCATGACTACTGGGTGTCATCGTGGATGTCTCAGTCTCCGTCGTCTATCTGCCTCGCTGTATCAGTCACCCTATAATGCCGTAATTCTTCGTTAGTGGGTCTGGGGGATCACGGTACGAGGGGAGCGTTCATAGGAATGCATTTTTATGACTACACTATACAGTCGCGCACAAATGATTTTATGGAGGAGAGGCCATAATACGAAGGGGTAAGGCAAGGTTAACTTGTTTGCACGATCACTCGTCAGATAAATAAGAATTCCAAAAATAACAAGGGCAACAGGACGGCCAAGCATCATGCCCCCTCCCGACACTATACCCTCATAATATTATGTAACGGAGCAATTCATTATGTTGAAGTAACAGTAAATCCAAGTTGAAATAAAAGATTTGATGATTAGTCCCCACACATGACGCCGAACAGTTGCAATTTTTCTGTTAGCTATACTTCACAAAGAATTGCAAACCTCTTTAAAAAAAAAAATCTTTGAAATAGGATTTCAGTTCTTCGTCTCCTTTTTTTGTATTAGATAACGCTTCATTGGAAGTCAAGCGACTTTTTCAAGATTGCTTTTGGATGTCAAAGATTTAAAAGACCTCCCTTTTCCAATTCTGGATTCCTACGCACAGGGTGTCTCATTAACTTCCCCGTGTGTGACGTTGTCAGGAAGAGTCGAAGTCCGATTGCATACCTTCGACTCACCATTAAATATTGAACACAGGAGCAGAGCAAACACAATTTGGGATGGCTCTCACTAAAATGAACTTGGATGAGCAGACTCTTACAGAAACTCGAAAAAGCCGTTACAAAGAGAAAAGTGATTTATTCTGAATCATTTTTTCTATATCATATTTTGTTGCCTTCAACCAAATTGTCAATTTGTAGTTATTGCACTAGCTTCATGGATTTATAGAATTTTGTCAGTAAGTTTAGTTGCGTGAGCAAAAGTTTTTTGTGGGAAATATTTTTATTGTCAACAAAATTTCTTTTATTGTAATAATTATGTTAAAATCTATAATAATATGCGATGTGATAATTTAATGAAATGCTTTAATTTGCACTGTTCCAGTTCTCTTTGATTTATTATAACACATATTTGATATGAAAGAATTAGGCCTACAAATTGGTAAGCCCGTGAGAGTTTTACGCTCATATCCCACATGTAGAACTAAACATTTGACAATACCCCCACACGCCTGAACTAATTCGAAACGATATGAATAGCGATAAAAAACACACAATAGTGCAATAGCTATTTGGAAAAAAAACTGCATGTCTCAAATGATCATGAAGTAATAGTCCAGGTAAGTGGCAAGATTACACAGCCCATTTTTTGTCGGTCATTCAGCGTCATAAATAATTTTATGATAAACACGTATCTGTCAAATTCGCTTTGAAACACATACTCAACTGTTGCTATTCGGTATGCATTGAACTAAATAGCAAAAAATCTGTTTAAAAACAATAAAAAAGGGTTCAGGTTCTTCGACATCCAATTCGAAAGCATCCATTTCAGTCTCAAAAAGTGTTTTCTTTAAAATTGGTCTTATCCAATGATATCATGTTGAACATTCATGGGTCAATGCATTTTTGATGCATAACTCATTGAGTCTGTTCAGCGACTGCATACCAGCCAACACCAACAGCGACACCACGGACAACCCAGCTTGGACTGACTTGCGTCGTATTACTGCACGGCGGTGTTTGCTGAGGCGCTCCGATTTGGAGGAACAAAATAAAATATGGCACCGCAGTTAGGTAATCGAAACAACTTGTGGCAGATATGACAGTTGGCGGAGATGAAAGGGGCTGATCTGAGGTTAGCTATATGAGAATTTAGTGCCAAGTATAGCAACCCGCCGATGAAGCAGCTGAGGACCCATTCCAGTGACTTCAGATTTCCTCTTAGTAAATATCGTCTGGTTTTCCCTATGCTCTGATTAATACTTCCTACTGAGTTAGAACGAGCTGTCTTCGATTTATTATTACAGTTCTACCATCCTCCATCGAACCGCAGCTTCTCTTCCTAAACCGCTAATGTCCCAACTTTGCTTCACTCTGACAGGTTGACCTTCGTTGAAGAAAGGTTGTTCCATACCTCTTTATTAAAATACTGCTCTTCTTTTTCTCTTTATCAATAAAAAGAATCGTGAAGTTATTGACGAACTAGGGCTTGGGCAATTACGGCTTGATTGTCGGTGGAGTTTTTGTTCTGCGACTCTTATGGCGTCGGACAAGGGTCAATAGGAACCTAGTGTTCGTTCCTAAAAAAATCGTGTTCTGTTTTTACTCGTGAATTCCTAGCAAATACACCAAATCACTGACTCGTGGACGTCTAGATTAGATTAAATTAAGAGGGTCAATCTCCAGCGGAGTTGCGGCCGCTTCATCTAATCCTTTCTTGATTAGTCGGGCTGCGGATGTGATGTATAGACCACGAATGAGCACGTTTCGATCAATACGTCCCTGTATTGTAATGTAACTAGAATGGACTTTGTAGATCATTTCCTGTCATGTTGCGTTGTCGTGAAGTTATCGTGTAGAAGTTGTGATTACTATTGTATTTGTAACCTCTGAAAATTCGTCAGCTTGAACTGCAATAAAAAGTTCATCACTCACGCCAAAGTAGGCTCACGCTTGTAAAGGCACTTGCATAGTTTTCCGGCCATTCATATGCATTAACGTTAACGACATATTCATTTCAACGTCATGCTGCGTACGATATTAAATTATTTTCAAAGTTTCGGCTTGCATTGGAATAATTTCATTGATGTTGACGTACTAAACCTCCTAGCGAACAACGATGATGAGTTCGTATTCGGAGCGTTAGTGATCGGTTTTCGCAGGAATGCTCTCTGTGTCAGCAAGCTGAGCCATCTCGCGACCAGGCTTGTAGTAGACACGAAGGCTTATCTCCGTGTCCACTACAAGATGGTAGTTTACAATGATTATGTTCGGTAGTTACAATGTCTATGTCCAGACTATGCACTGTTAACGGTGATGTGCAACGGCTTTCAAATTTTATAAATGCTTCCTTGTATACTCTTTCATCAGGATTTGCGATATGAGAGAGACTTTTTTCAACAGAATTGAACATACGACACATCTTAGTCACAACCTATTGAAACCACGTCAAACCAGCCAACACATCGGCCACACACTTTGACTGTCTCCACACGACTATTCCCCGTCCTACAGACAACACATATATGCACAAACAGATACACACACTTCACAGCTCTTGAATTAGATGAACACAGAATCAACACGGTCTTACAAGGTCACCTGCCTGAGGTGGACGTTGAGGAGTTGGGGTTGCCCAGAAGTAACAGGGTGCACCTGTCACAGTTTTGGTGCGGGCACCACCCTGCTCTCCAGTCCTACCAGCATAGACTAGGGATTGTTCCTTCCAATCACGGTCGAGCAGGTCATGAAGTTATGCCCAGCTGTCGCACTCGGCAGACTCGATCATTATATCTAGTCGGTTCATGATCTGTGGGAACGTCCGCGAGACAGAATCCACTTCTCATGCATGTATGCAGAATATAAATGTCTGCACCTGCTGAAACACTTCCAGCATGCAAATGTAGGTGGGTTCCCAGACTTCGGCCTGTGCGCCGGCTGTGGCTCTCCATCGCAGGGGAGTTAGGGTCGAGCAATAATATCAGCAGAACAACGTGCTGGTGGACGAATAGTCGAGATTTCCATTTGAATTATTCACTTCTGGTAAAAATCCTGCAGAATGTCAACAGACCGAATTTCTCAGGTAAAGAAGACAAGGAAAAAACAGTATATGCGTTTTGATTCTAGCTCAACTCAACAGGTAATAATCCTGAACAAACATCTGAATTGGAGCACTCTTTTGACACAATATAGGACAATTTATGAGAGTGAGTACAAAATTTCCGAATCGAAATGAAACCTATTTCACCGTTCACAACGTTCGATAATATGCATAAATAAAGCTGATAGACGAATAATCATTGCCACCCTCCCCCCCCCTCCATTGAATGTATCAATGATTGTTACGTTTGACAGATGAATCACATGTATATTTCTGTGACAAATATCTCTCACAGAAGGCAGCAGTTCAAAACTGGACTGTCAGAGCAAGCGATAAGATCTTTAGCAGGTTATTATTATTATTATTAAAACTTTTATTTCCATCGTCAAGCAATGGGTTTTCAATACTTAGGTCTAACACATCAAACTTATTTTTTTAAATGCCGTGTTTGAATTAGCGAAGCTAGAAATAAAAATGAATTTGTGACAGCACATCTCATGTCGGCGGCCG
>SDVV010007456.1:0-17773 GCA_016164225.1 Gammarus roeselii
CATGTGTCCGCACCTCCTCAGAACATGTGACTACTATATTTCTCATTATCCATCCTCGCCATGTGTCCGCACCTCCTCAAAACATGTGACTCAACAATATTTCTCATTATCCATCTTCGCCATGTGTCCGCACCTCCTCAGAACATGTGACTCTACTATATTTCTCATTATCCATCCTCGCCATGTGTCCGCAC
Source organism: Gammarus roeselii (assembly GCA_016164225.1). Lineage (NCBI taxonomy): Eukaryota > Metazoa > Arthropoda > Malacostraca > Amphipoda > Gammaridae > Gammarus > Gammarus roeselii. Next base: position 195 of record SDVV010007456.1, read on the forward strand.
CTCCTCAAAACATGTGACTCTACTATATTTCTCATTATCCATCCTCTCCATGTGTCCGCACCTCCTCAGAACATGTGACTCTACTACATTTCTCATTATCCATCCTCGCCATGTGTCCGCACCTCCTCACAACATGTGACTCTACTATATTTCTCATTATCCATCCTCGCTATGTGTCCGCACCTCCTCAGAACATGTGACTACTATATTTCTCATTATCCATCCTCGCCATGTGTCCGCACCTCCTCAAAACATGTGACTCTACTATATTCTCTAACTTATTCGAACAACGTCCATATTGATCCCATCCCTCAACATCCCTTCGGTCATCCCTTCCAAACATTTATCCTGAAAACATTCAATCGTCTCCTCTCCTCCGCTCGCGCACCCACGTTTCAGCCCCGTAGAGCTCAGTTGGGGCAACAACCCCCTCATACAACCATCACTCTAAAATGAAAGCAATGTCCCACAGCTCATTAAACTCTCTAGTGCACCCAACACTTCCCACCCTTCTTTCACTATAATGTTTTCACTTCGGTTCCTACCCATTCAGTCTTTACCACTTTATAGCCAAGGTTTTTAAAACACTGAACTTCCAGAAATTACTCTCCATTTAGGCAGACACTGATTCCGCTCACAATTTCAACCAAACTCCGACATTAGAGTATACAACTTTTCTTACGAATCAACCACCAGCGCCGTACCATCCACAAACAGCAACTGACCCATGTACAAATTCTACCAATTTTCTCCCAATAGCGCTCAACCTCGACTCGTTACACTCGCGTTCACCTCCTTGACCACACCATCCATATAGAGATCGAACAGATAGGAAGACATAATGCAACATTGTCTCGGTTCCATTGTCACTGGAAAACACTCATCTCGCTCTTCACTCTAACACGTGCTCTACTGTAAAACACTCGTCTCGCTCTTCACTCTAACCAGAGCTCTACTGCAAAACACTCATCTCGCTCTTCACTCTAACACGTGTTCTACTGTAAAACACTAATCTAGCTCTTTACTCTAACACGTGCTCTACTGAAAAACACTCATCTCGCTCGTTACTCTAACACGTGCTCTACTGCTAACAAAGAAACTCTGAACCACTCTTTACATACTTCCGCTCACTTCGTGCAAGCGACTCCCTGTTGACCTTATCGTACACCTCCTACAAATCCATGGAAACCCAAAACACATAATATATCGTCGCGAGGTAAATCTGATAGACTTGTCTCACTGCCAAAAATCTGTTCTGTACGCCTTCCTCCACCTAAGCCGCCACTATTCCTCTAGTCAATCGCATAATCCGTACTTTTTAACTCGTATTCAGCGGAAGAATGCAAGCACTACGCCCGACACAAAACACAAGGTTTATTTGCCTCATTAACCATTCGACTACCGTTACACCACCTCTCATTAGCCACTCAGTCACAACGCAATCCAAACCAGGGGCTTTCCTTGTTTTCAGCAGGAAAAGGGATGTCCGCAACAATTCTTACTCCAAACCCGACACTAACGGCAAAAATGTTAACCTCTCTTACATGCTCAACATTCAACAGCTTCTCAAAATACTCCAAATATCACCACTCCCCAACAAAAAAGAGCCGTTTTCATCTTCACCCCATTCTAGAACATCTTTTTGTTCCAAAAATTCTCGCACAACAGTCAACCACACCATCATCAGCGTACCTCTTCGGTCTTCTCACCACATACTTCTCCACTATCTCTTTTCTATGAAGTTCTCATATGCTCTTGTTCCGACCTCGTCTGCAGCCACGCACCAAAAGCTCTTCTCTTCTGTGCCACCGCCATTTTAACATCATTGTTTCAACACTCGCTACCCTTAATCCTACATCCGCCCTCACCCCAAACATCTCAACAACGGTTCAATGAACGTCTCTCATACTTCGTCAACATTACCCTGTTTCGTCTTCCCACACTGTTTTTTATTCCTCGTTCAAAGCCTGCTGGAATGCTTTAGTTCTGCTTGCCCCATTCAGTTCACTCACCCCCACGACCTCTCTTACTTGTCCCACTTTTTGTTCCCCAACCACTCTCAGTCTTCCTCCAACCAGTAGATGATCAGACATTTCTCCACCCCCACATCTTACAGCTTCATCACCCCTCTCGTCGAAATCAACACAAAATCCATCCGCGTTCAATCCACCACTGCACCACGGGTCATTTTACCCATGTGTTCTTGTAGATATCTCGCTGTATAAACAAGCTGCTTTTCACCACCAGCTATTGCTCCATGCACAAATCTATCAGGATCTTTACACTGTAATTTACAACTGGAGCGCCATTCACCACCTACAACATAACCGCCACTACATCTCCAACTCTTGCCTGCAGGTCCCTCAATACTACCACGTTGTAATGGCTCCCAAAATCTCAATACACTCACTCAGGCATACCCATAAATGCTCCCTCTTCTTCTCACTTACCCTTCACCCACAACAATCTAGGGGATACTTCTTTCCACTATGTAACGCTACTGGCCAACCGATCACTCAATAACATCCCCACAACATCTTGTGCCCATACCTCCTCCACGCCCGACTTCCTTCCTCTTTCGACACGAAACTCAGTCGCCTCATGCCTTTAAATTTTGTCGAACTCTGCACCAGCACATCTAACTTCCTCTCACCAACATCTCACTAATTCCTCTCTTCTTTACTTCATTCGAACTGCAATAACGCACAATCGGCAACCCCGTCGATAGCGTTAGGAACGGTGACAGTTCGCGGAAAAAGTAAAAGCAATGATACTCACTCTATCATTTTGTGTTTTTCAGTATAGTTAACAACACATTTGTTTCAGCTTGACAACGCTCCAAAAGTTGTTCATCAGAAAAAAAAAATCAAATGAGTTCCAGCGTCACGTACCTGTCACGGCTGCGTCTCTCCAGTACTGATGGTTGTTTTTGACGATGTCCTGAAGGTGGCAGCTCGACAAGGCCAACTGCAACATTCTGGCTTGAGACAACTCACCCACGTGTTGAGCCACATTCTTTAAGACATCCCTTCCCAGGTTCCGTATGTCAATAGCATTTTCCTGAGGAAAATACAAGCAATAAAATATTACTTTCCTATTCGGGCAGGTCCTAACTGACTATTTGCAGAGTTAAGTAGGTCCTAACCGACCACTCGCGGAATTAGGTGGCCGTGAGTGCATGGCACTCCCAAATAGGACCATGGGTAATGAACCTGTCCGACTCATCCTGTATCAGCCTATTCTCTTTATCGAGATATCGTCACGCACAGTCTGTGAGCTACTCAGTTGGCTGTTTGGTGACAATCCGCGTCGAAAAGAGCCAAAGCATGATATTATGCGTAAACTTATGATCGTTATCTGTTCTGCACACGGGAAAAATAAAGTTGGGTTTAGGAGAACTAAACGCAGGCAATCGGCTACACCCGCACAAAAATGGACGCGATAACCTAATACCCCTACACCGCTGACCATGAGGATGGGAAGTTCACGATAAAAAATACTCACTGCAAAGGATGCTGTAAACTGCAGGAAAAGTGCTGGTAAGGAGAAGGAGCGTCCTATGCAATTGCTTACCTTGCATTGCAAAGCAGGATGGCTTTTTTGTGTCCTAAATTGATTTTTCTGCTGTTTCTGAGCTGGTTTCTTGAATTTCTTTCCCTTCTGAGTTCCAGATTCTTCCATTTTGATTAGAGCATTTTTGCTGTCCAGAGCGGGGAAGTAGTCTGAGAGCATTTTGATGATAATGTATGCTGTTAATCTGCAAATAAAACACATGCAAATAAACCTAATGAGTTGAAGTCCACGGTGTTGTTCTTTAACATACAAACATTACATATTGAATTCTCTGGAATAAGTTACATATCAGCACTACAGCGAGCGCACTACAACACATCAGCACCACAAAGAGCCCCACTACACAACGTGGTGGTACGATCGAACACAGATAAGCACCAAAACGAGCCCCACGACACCAAGTGGTGGTACGATCGGATAGACATTTGCACAACAAGGAACCACACTGCACCACATGGTGGTACGATCGGACAGACATAAGAACTACAAAGAACCACACGATACCACGTGGTGGTATGCTTGGACACACATCAGCACAACAAAAACCCACACTACACCACGTGGTTGTACGATTGGACAGACATCAGCGAAACAAAGAACCAAACAACATCTCGTTTAGGTACGGTCAAACACACATCAGTACCACAAGAAAACACTACATCACGTGACGGTGTACTTCGGACACAGACATTGAACTGGTTGTTCATACATTGGGCAAGAGCTCACATGCTGCTTGATATTGTATAGTCACACACAAAGAAATCGGAAAACCAATCAACGTTTAATACTTACAGTCAGGATAGAATATTACACAGCCTGGTGTTGTAAGCTGATCGATCACTTGTCCTCATAAGCAAGGCTTATTTATCAGCGCTGGATTCACACACTCCTCACTGCTCGACGGCTAGGTGTGTACTGAGAGAGGTCTGTTCGGGACAACAGCACGCACGGAAGGAGGCTTGCATCGTTTGAAATTGTAGGCCTACTTTTCATCCGCTTGGGGGTTTATTGTCATGACGCGTACAAACACATACACGCACACATAGCGATCCTGGTGAAACTATTATATCGTGCTGGCATCGCTATGCTGGAACTGGTTTTGACCCGTAATCAAAAAACTGCTGTTCATATTAAGTGTAAATAATAAAAGTCATATATTCACTAGATACATCGTGGTCTTCTCGTGTTCTGCAACGTTTCCAATAAATCTAAAATACACATTATACAGTACTGAATTTATTATTTGGTTTACCTTTGAGTTTGATACTTATATGAAACCCATGAGTAAAAAAAAGTTTCCACATTAGCTGGAAACGTCTTTATGACTAGTCTTATGGGATATATTTCAAAGGCTTTATTGTTGCTGCGTTCCTTTACAAATAAGCATTCAAGAAACGGATACAAAATGGAATCTACGAGCTTATTCAGACATTAGAAAACAAGAAGTACAATTGTGTTTGGACTTACAATCAGCTACCCATAAACAAATTCGCAAGAGAAGCGTGTATAAAGCATCTACAAGGTGTAGTAAAATTTTGACAGAGAAAAACAGTAAACTCATAATAAATAAATGAACACAGCACCTGCAGGACCGAACCGGTGGCAACAGGCCAAGAATTGCACTGCGGCACCAGCACTCACAAGCCTATTTAAAAACTGAAAAAAACACGAGGTAGCAAATCGGGCCTACAAGTACATTGATCGTTTTCGCCTTATGCTTGTCCATTGTGAAGAGAGTGTACTGCGATTGGTTGATTTAAGTTTCGATCAAATTACTGAGTTTTACAAGTGTTTATACGACTTAAATATGTTACAGTGCCAAGAAAAAGAGCTACACGAACAAATGTTCATGTATCAAGTGCCAGGTGCAGTATTCAAACACTACTGCTCATAATAGCTCGTTTAGCGTGTTGGGAAGTGTACGGAAAATAGTACAATGTTGTTTTATTGCAAAAGTGGTCATCCAGTGCAAGTATAAGTCGTTTCAAAAAATATTTTAAATCGCAAGTGATCACATAATACATATTGTTTCATTAAGTTTCTGTTGTTCGTATATATTTATCCAGCCCTGTTGGTTTTATAAGGTTCTTCACGTGATCACACTGTGTGAAATCTCAGTCATTAGCTACCGTTGCCGTGAAGTTTAGGTAGCGTTGGACGTTTTCCTTCACTATCCACGCATGGTCGTGAAGTAGTTTGAATGTGAAAAGATCAGAGCATTGATTATGAGAAGCTTCGAATCAAAGTCGAGTTATTTTTTTAATCGATTGAGACACATAAATGTCCCATTCAGCTTGTAGCTAAATTTTGCCACATGGTATTTAATGGACATGCTGGGACCAAGCAAAGCTCTAGACTTCTGACACTGTCAGCTAGAGGGATTTGTTGAGCCCAAACTGTCAGCAACAAAATTGTCGGTGACTCTACACATATTTGTTTTTGATCTCGGGATTATCTGCATTAACTCAAAGCCTATTTCTAGTATACCAGTTGTGTATATGAGTCAACACTGCTTCTGCTATCCTTCAGCTCTTCTAATTTTTGACCGATCGAGTGAATAACAATTTAAAGTCATCAGCGTATTTTGTCATTTTTCGCGTCGTCAACAGGACTCCCATAACTGATGGCTTTTGCAAACAGTAGGAAAAGAACAAGCCCGAGAACAGGTCCATATGGGACACCAAAATGTACCGGTCAAGTCGATGAGATGATCCATATGTTCACCGTAACAGACTGGGACCGGTCCCTGAGGTAGCTTGCAAACAGAGAGGTCTGCATGTTTATTCGCAAGAGTTTTTCATTAAGCTATCGTGCAGGCTGTGAACTTTCAAATGGTTAGGAAATCTCCTCCGCCTGCTGGCTTGGGTGACCATGTTTTGGGTGACCATGTTTCCTGCGTAGACGGTAAATTGTTCGAGGATTGTGGTTTGTGTCGAGTTGCCTCTTTTCTCTCCAAAGTCTCAGTAATGTCTAAAGCTACTTTACAACATCTCCCATCATCTCATCATGTTTGTGTTTTCAACCTTGGCGAAGATATCATCTTCTTCACCAGGGTTTTTGTAGCTGATTGACTTTTCCATCTGCTTGTGGGGCGCGATATTCCCGAGGATGTTCCAGGTCTGCTTAATGACATCTATTTGTTCTAGCTCATTTAGCAAGGTTGGAATCTCTCTTTGCTTTGACCGTCAACTTTTGTACATGTGACCGCTGCAGAAAGAAATCTTCTCTTGACGGTCTGTACGACTCTTGCAATTGATCAGCAAAATCTATGTTATTTGTTGAGTTTGAAAATGATCAATTTTTAGAGTTTTAAGTAGATTTTTGATTTGTTCATGTCCTCATTGTGTTCAGAAATTAATTAGCTTATTCGAGGGTGCTGACGTGTGGCTGTTAGTGGTGCTCTGACAGCACCTTTGTGTCTATGGTGCTGACGTGAAGCTGTTAGTGGTGCTCTGACAGCACCTTTGTGTCTATGGTGCTGACGTGAGGCTGTTAGTGGTGCTTTGGCAGCACTTCTGTGTGTCTATGGTGCTCACGTGTGGCTGTTAGTGGTGCTATGACAGCACCTTTGTGTCTATGGTGCTGACGTGGGGCTGGTAGTGGTGCTCTGACAGCACCTTTGTGTCTATGGTGCTGACGTGGGGCTGTTAGTGGTGCTGTGACAGCACCTCTGTGTGTGTGGCGCTGACGTGGTGCTGTTAGTGGTACTCTGACAGAACCTCTGTGTCTATGGTGCTGACGTGGGTCTGTTAGTGGTGCTGTGACAGCACCTCTGTGTGTGTGGTGCTGACATGGGGCTGTTAGTGGTACTCTGACAGTACCTCGGTGTGCATGGCGCTGACGTGGGGCTGTTAGTGGTGGTTTTACAGCACCTTTGTGTGTGTGGTGCTGACGTGGGGCTGTCAGTGGTGTTGTTACAGCACCTTTGTTTGTGTGATGCTGACGTGGGGCTGTTAGTGGGGCTGTTAGTGGTGCGGTGACAGCACTTTTCCGTGTGTGGGGCTGTTAGTGGTGCTGGGGCAGCACTTCTGTGTATATGGTGCTGATGTGGGGCTTTGACATCACCTCTGTGTGAGTCTTTTCTGACATGGGTCTTCAATTCGTGCTGTGTTTTTACCAGACTCCTGTGCAAATTTCATGCTGAGGGTGTTGCTGGATAGCTTATTTATTAGGTTAAATATTTTTTTCAGCAAAATGCAAATTCTGTGTCGTGGTAGATGGCGAGAAGCTTTTCTTCATGGGTTTCGTCTCTCGAGTCTTTTAGGGTAGTGTATTTGACTAACTTCTCTTCGTTACGTACACTGTTGTTAAGTTATCGATTCTAAACAATCCGGCGGTGGGTTAGGCGGATAACTCCACCATGTTAAGAACAATTTATAGTCTGGTATGATACAATTACCAATCGATGTTTCCCATGGGAAATTTAAAGTACGACGAGAAAGCATCAATACTTTTAACTGGCCATCGTAACATGCCGTGGGGTCTTTCACACACACCAGCCGGATGCTTGTTTACCGGTTTTGTTAATAATAATAACAAAAAATATAGTTACAATAATGGATACAAAAAACAAGTTCAACCAAACAATCCCTACCAATGCATTCAAGTTACGCACCAAAAAAAAAACATACTTGGATAAAGAGTAAGTCTGAAATACACCCCATTAATTCATAAGTAGTTATTTACAAGCGGCCCTAGATATGTTTCAGGCCTCTTTCCCACATGGGTATGCATAAAAAAAACAATGGTGAATAGGATAATTATGTGACCAGCATGTTGTTGGGCCTACAACATGGCAAGGTAGAAATGAGTTAGACATCATTTATATTAATATCTGCAACGTTAGCACCAGCAGTATTCCGTCCCACCTTAAAGGGGATACTTTTTATCGTCATTATTACATATGGCCTCCAGGAAAGGATAACTGTAACAGTCAAGTAGTCCCCCAAAATACTTTCTCTGTTCAGCCCATCTCCTTTGTGTACGTACCCCTTTCTCTTTAGCCCCTCGCCCCGTTCCTCCTCCTTTGCTATTGCACAGATCATGCTGGCAAAGAAAACATCTGGTAGACAAGGCAAAGATTACTGCACCTCGCTACCTGCCGACCGGCAACTGGACGCCCTGAGGAGGGCTTAGAAACAGTGCACTAAAAGAAAGAGGCGAGAAGAAATACCTGGCCTGGCTTGTGGTAGCTAATCAGTGAGAGATCCGCCCTGAGAGCAGCGGATCCGTAGCTAATGAAAGAGATGACGGTGGCGGACCAGTGAACAGCTGTGGTTGAACGACAGATATCGACACCAGTAAGATGATAACTTTGTTTGATCTTTCCACTTCATCAAAGACAATTTGATATGATGGTGAGCAGCGTGCACTTGATGAACGTCTACATTTTAGTTGAATTTTAGAATATTGCTGAAAGGACAGTGCCCCGTTGCCGAACCGAACATGCCCAACTCTGTTTTATGAGAGTGCAACTCTTCTGTTTGCCAGCATTGCGGTCATCAGCTGATGAATGTGCATCGGCCAGTACGAAGACATGTTCCAGCTTTCCGACATTAGAAAAAGGCATAATCTAGATGTGAGAAATAGATTGATGCTTCGTCTGAGTATTTTTTACTATAACTAACTAATCAAATAAGATTTGTTAAATGGTGACCTAAGCTGCTTCCATGGGTGCATCAGGAAAGACTGATGAAGACCGTTGTTATGATCAGCCCCAGCTAGTAGATATATTTATGTATATACATGTATGTCACAATGTCATCCTAACATCCTTGTAAAGCTTGAGTCTTTAGCATTGCGCGAGAAACAGTGTAGGTCTGTCGACCCCAGCTTAAGTTACACGGTGGGAAACCCTTGCTTTCGTATTTCCTATCACCCTCAAAAGTGTTTCTTTTAGCAAACGGCAGTTCGTCCCCATATTAGATTTCGTGACCGAGAGACGTTGACAAGTGTATGTCATTTGGGCCTTCCTGTTAAAATCAACGAGCTAGCAATTTGTGGCCGGGATCCGATAACGAAGAAGGGCCGTGTTTCACTCTCATAGCCCATGGTAACCTTGCTGTTGTAACGAATAGGGGAGGAGTCTATAAATTAGTTAAAGGCCTAAATTTATTTATATGCCAATGAGGGTCAAGGATTTGAGATAACATGCCCCCTCAGAGTGATCAAACTGTATAGTGGTTCTCTTATTGGAGGATCATTTCAAGCACATAAAGCAAGGCCCCCCCTATGTTAGTAGTCAGATGGTGAAGTGATTGAGACTTCACACTTCGTAACAGAACAGTTTGGGAGGAGGTAAGCGATTGAACAATGACAAGTACTTCGGCATTAGGTCATTCCATAAGCTGTTATTAACTTTGTGTGATACAATGCTAGATAACAGTATTAGTATTGTCGTGATAAATACTTTCATACTTAAATGCGTGTAATAATTCCTCAGTATTTACATCTCGTTTTTGTATTTTCCTATAGGGTGGGTTTTTACATTGCTTTTCCTTTACTGTTCTGCTATATGATATCTACACTCAACACGTTTACGTTTATTTGTTCTTTTTACTGTTCAGTTTGATTTTCTACACGATACACTCTTCTGTTGTGTCTGTTAATATCACAATAATTTTTCAGGCTCGTTTAGAACACCGTACTCTCAGGAAGTAACGTACAATTTGCAGACGTATAGACTAACACAGAGCTGTTACTCCCAAGCTGGAGAGTGGTCGACAGCAAAAAAATCTCTCGACTTATTCCAAAACTCTCACACACATACATTCCGAATTCCTCCAGCACAACAGATGCCGGCATGGACCCCGTTCAACACACTCCGGGTCCAGAGTAGGCTAAGCGACCGGTGTCATCGACAGCGCCTTACCGCATCCAGCGAGTTGCGGTCACGATGTATTTTGAGAATCCGGCAGCAGCAGACCGTCTGCCAGGCGTCACCACCATCCATGGTCATGCATGCTCTTCCTTACAGTCGGTGGGGTAACCTCGTTCAACCAGCAGTCTTTTCCCTCGCGTACCTAAGGAAGGGGGTGCAGAAAACGACATCACCCGCATCCCTCTCTCATTAAATATAACCTCCCCTAAGCAGGTTATACATATTAAAAACATTTGATCTCATAATAGGATACCGTCCCCTACCCACCTTGTAAATTTCCCGGGTACGCACCTTGGTGTTTTCAAGTTTTACCATATCTGTCTTTGAATTTAGCCGTGTATCTGATGAAGAAATTATTACACTGCGTAACCTTGTAACAAAGTATTCAATATTACCTGTTCGGAAAAAGTTATCCAATCGACTGTCCGAGAGAGCATGCATGCCCAAGGTGATGCCCGCAGAGACGGACTGGTATACACCTAGCCATCTCTTCAGGCATCATTGTGAGCATGCTCCGCCATCACATTGATATTGGGCAAAGTTCTATTGACTGAGGTATCAAGCACGAAGTCGCCGGTACGCGAGACTAGCAAGCAGGGCACTGAGCCACCAGCGCATTAAAAAGAGGACTCGAAATCTTGAGCAGTTATATTTGTCAAGTTTTTTATTCAAGGAAAGTTTCCAAACTCTTTCAAATTGCAAACAATGTTCGAGGGATACTGGAAAATTGATGCTGGAAGTTATCGACAATCTCTCTCTTTTTTTTTTCAAAAGATTGAAAAAATATTTCACAAACTATTCAGTTACTCGGATGAAAATTGTGTTTTTCATAACACCAGAATGCGTTCAAATTCAACAGAAATACAACTCAAGCTATAATAAATAGATTCCCGACTTTCATCAGGCTGTTGACTGTGTAGACCATTAAACCTATCCTGTCTAAAGTATTATGGAATTCGACGAGAACAATATGTAACTGCGAACGGAGTACAACCTACTATGCTCAATATTAGTTATGGTTTTCCTCGGGGTTATATTTTAGTGCCCTTTCTTCTGTTATTTATATTAACGACAAAGATAACGCATCGTCCGTTTGAAATATTCATTTATTTGCTTATGACAGTTTCTTATATACATGCCTCCCTTCAACCACCGTAAACTGTCCAATTAAAAAGGAATTTGATAATTGAAATTGGTGGCTTACTCAACCCCGAATTGCAATTATGGGCAAAACAAAAACTAAGTGCATACTATTCTCTGATACAGCCGTAAAATCAGTTTACTACTCATAAAAATATAAATTAACAAGAATTTCGATCATACAAATAAGTGTGCTACCCCAAACCAAATCGCAATTAAGGGCCAAAAAGTAATTGGATATAATTATCTTATAAGCTTAAGATCAGTTTACCACCTCTCATAAATCTGATGGATCGGCAACAATCAGTTGAACTCGATAACGCAACTATGTCAAATTCGGCCACAGTTTCCTTTGGGGTCCCTCAAGGTTCAAAACTTGGCCCCTTGTTGTTCCTGGTTTTTGTAAATGACATCGACTGCAAAATACCAAAAAATCAAGCGAAAATGGTAATGTACGCCGATGATGTCCAAATATTGCTTTCACAAAAACAGTCAGATCTGAAAGCGCTGAAAGACGACGCTGAGACAGCCGTAACTAATGTGAAATCTTGGTATGATAAAAATGGACTCAAGCTCAACTCTGAAAAAACAAACTGCATAATGTTCGGCTCGAACTCAAAAAGAAAAGCAGTTCCAAATAATTTCTCTATCAGGATAGGCAAATCTGACATTCCTGTTGAAGATAAAGTTATAAGTCTGGGAGTATGGTTTGATCCCGATCTTTCCTTCAAACACCACGTAACTACTCTGTGTTCCAAGCTGAATGGAACACTTTTGTTCCTAAACTCCGCAAAAAAAGAATTGGACTTCAAATCAAGAGTACTGATTGTCCACGCTTTAGTATTGTCTCACATTAACTACTCTCTTTAAATTTGGGGGAAATACACCAAAACTCAAAGAGAAAAAGTGCAACATTGTATAAATTTTGTGGCAAGAATAACATGCGATGGTAGCCACAGAAAACGAGACCACGTAAGTCCTCTCCTAGAAAAATTAAAGTGGCTCAATATTGACAACAAACTGGCACTCTATGAGTCGATCAGAATTCATATGGTTTCTTCTAGAAAAACATTCACCCGGCAGCCAAAGACTCATTTATTCTCGAAGTGAAAAGAACAATCGATTCACAAGAAATAATGATACTCTGCACGTTGAACACAGGAAAACAGAAACGGCTTGTCGAGCTTTTTCGATCACTGGACCAAAATCCTGGAACAGCCTCCCAACAAGCCTCAAGAATCTTGAATCCAACACGTCCTTCAAGAATGGGCTTAATGAACATCTATTGGCCGATCAATTCTAAACCGTAACTTTGCCCACAAACACAAGCTAAATGCATAACACCAGTAACCAGAAAATGCATTCTGTTCTTGAGCATGTTCGAATCCACCACCACCATCCCTCTCAACATTAAGACACCATCTAATCGTTTTACTCTGACGATACATATGTTTTCTATGTTGCTACCGATCACAATTATCTTTGCCAATTACCATAAGTGTTAACTAGCGTTTCGTCTATTTCTATGTTTTAAATGTTCCTGTTCGTTTTAGTATAATTAAAAACAAATTAAGTTTTCGCGAGGAACGATAGGCAGCTTCTAACTTCGACAAAGGTTAACTCGATTTTAATATCACTCATTGGACAGGTTCTAACAATTACCGTACCATTTTTGATGATACAATCATTGCCTTATAAACTAATACTCTACCTTGTCTTCTAAAACGGAAATATATTCATCCGACTTGTGTACTTCAGCATTGGATTATTCTGATTCATTGATACTTAGCTGAAACTGGTTATTATATCTCCACACTAATCAACAATTGCCCCTGCCAATTACCCTTGGTGTAAACTAACGTCTCATCTATTTCAATGTCTCTATCCTCATAAAGTGTGCTCTGTCTGTCGATGAATAACATGTAGCCGCTCTCTCTCACAGAAGTAAATTCGATACAAATATAAATAAATTAATGAATTCTACCAATTACCGTACCATCTTTAAGTTGCAATCGCCATCATAAAAGGTAACATTGTTTGCTATTCTTCTCTTGGAGAACTCCGTCCATCTGAGTTTTGTACCCCCCCCCCCCTCTGATTTATACTGATTGTCGTCCATATATGTAAGTAGGTATGTACGCGTATATGTGTGTATTTTGTATGAGTACATGTATATGTATTTGTATATATATGTACGTGCATGTATATGTATATTTGTATGAATATATAGGTGTTGGCATATATTTAATGGTATATTGTGTATTCCATTCCGATCCATAAAAGACAAGCCAGCCGCTTACTAGAGATGAGCTGCGATGTATTCATTAATTTTGGATTTAACAATCCCATGCCTATGAGTTTCTCACTTAAAAATATAGCACATATTGTGAAAACTATTTTGCAACACGAAGTAGCTACAAATCGGCCGCCGACAGGAGATTTGCTGTCACAAATTCATTTTTATTTCTCGCTTTGCTAATTCAAATACGGCATTTTAAAAAATACGTTTGATGTGTTAGACCTTAGTATTGGAAACCCATTGCTAGACGATGGAAATAAACGATTTATTTAATAATAATAATAATAAATGTCGAAAAATTCAACATTTACAAGATTGTCCACAACTGAAAGCTCCCTTTGAAGGGTCACGTATAATAGGAACATTTCTATAACTTTGTTCTCACTGTAACCCTAAAATCAGATGTCTCAATTGGGATAATATGCCCATTTTGTTTGTTAATAAAGTTGTTATTATTATTATTGTTATTATTATTATTATAACTATAACTGTAATAATATTAATAATAATTATTATTATTAATATTATCATTCATATTGTTATTATTATTTAGTCTGTTGATACTATTCCGTTCTCTTTCTTGAAGTAGATTTTAGGGTATATGTTGATACAAGTCTAACATTCCACAGCCACATCTAGAGCACATCATCTAAGTTGTCAAGATATGCAGGCATCCTATATAAGTTGAAAATATTCCACCTTCAATCTGTCCTTGAAACCCTTTATTTCCCGTTGTTCCAGCAATTTCTCATTTACGAAAGTGAAGCCTAGTATGGACTAGATGAAAATAAAACTTAAAATATGTGTACTACAAAATATAGCTATTAGAGCTATAAATAACCTCGATTTAAATTCCCATAATAATCCTAATTTTACAATCATGAAACTGGAAAATCAATATAACTTGCCAAATTGCTCAATGCGCATTCAAAACTTGTTATAGAAACTGTAATCAAGATCTATTATATTCAATAGGATGTTCTCTGATGTATACAATGCTAAGAAATTGAAATGCCATAAAGCGTATACTACTCATTTTGGATTTGATATTCAGAACTCGCTGCCTTCTGTTTACCGTTTGTTATTAGAAATAGAACTCTCTTGTCAATTAGTAACAAGTATGGACTTGTCTCAGTGATATCCAGTGGATTTCTAGACTTAATAAATCAGGATATAGGTTTAAGTAAAATCGATAGGTAAGTACGTACGGATTAATTTGCCCAAGAAGCTCTTAATAGCTTAAATAGGACATTCGATTTTGAACATCACAATATCAAACCTAATAAATAAAATTACGGTGTGTAAAATGTACAATCCTGCAATAATATATTGTTTATTGTTCACTTTGTTTTATCGAATCCACATAGCTCCGCCTGTTACTTCCAAGCGTCTTATCAGTTAAAAGGGATCTTCACTGGGATAAGCAATAAGAACAAGTTACACCTCAGTGCATTATATTCCAACGACGGAACGAATTCAACATGAGGCCTACGCGTGTGTGTATCCGTGTGTTCATACGTGCAATGAAAATAGTCCTCCAGGCCTGAGCAAAGAAGGCCTACTCATTCCACTTTCTGCGAGCTACCTTCCTTATGTACTGGAGTCCTGAACAGACCTCTCTCAGTACGCATAGAACCGTCGAGCAGTGAACAGCTACGTGTTGGCATTCTGAGCTGAAAGTGAGCCGTGTTTACTGGAGTCCTGAACAGACCTCTCTCAGTACACGTTGAGCAGTGAACAGCGCTACGTGTTGACATTCTGAGCTGAAAGTGAGCCGTGTTTACTGGAGTCCTGAACAGACCTCTCTCAGTACGCATAGAACCGTCGAACAGTGAACAGCTACGTGTTGACATTCTCAGCTGAAAGTGAGCCGTGTTTCAGAGGACACCTGACCACTCCAGGCAGACTGTAAGTGTGAAACGTTGCTGGAGTTATTTGTGTGTTATGAAGTAATACATCTAATAGAATTAAATCCTTGTCTCCTGGTGTAGTGGGCACCACGTGGCGATGTTGGGTGTCCGACTTACCACCACCTGGTGTAGTGGGGCACTGTGTGCTGCTATTGGGTGTTTTATCGTTCCACCACTTTGTGTAACGGGGCACTGCGTAGTGTTTATGTATGTTCGATTGTACCACCACCTGGTGTGATAAGCACTGTGTGGTGATGTGTGTTCAATCGAACCACCATGTGGGACACGTGTAGTGCTGATGTGTGTCGCAATATATTACAATGTGGTGTTGTAGGGTACCGTGTGGTGGCTGTGTTGTCCAGTCGTTCCACCACCTGGTTTAGTAGGGCACTGTGATGATTTTATGCGTCAAATTATACCACCACGTGGCATGGTAGGGCCCTTTGTAGTGCTGATGTGTTTCCAATCGTACTGCCGCCGGGTGTCGTAGGCAAGAGGCGCTCTGTGGTTCTAATTTGTATATAATTGTCCCACCACCTGATGTGGTGTGGCCTTTTGTCTGTTGATGTGTGCCCGATCGAACCGCCACGAGGCGGCTTGTGACTACTGCATAGCAAAGAAACATGCAACTTAAGTATGCATGTAATATAAGAATAACACGAACAATGACGAATCAAGTCATTAATTGTAGCAACACTAGTACAATAAATTACAACAGGCACCTATACTAGGGCTAGACTTTCGGCCACATTCACACTCCCTCACACTCGCAAGAATGCATACAACATAGGAGAGAAAAAGATTTGATTTGATATAATTTGGTCCTCACTTCTACCAGAGCCTCAACGAGAGTCATAATAGGCTCCCCCGTAGGACTCGACGATCATGAATTCCGGTAGCCTCGCACGCCTTGATATGCGAGAAAAACAACGTTGTCAAAGTTAGAACTTGGAAATCTTAATCGTGTCAGACGCACGCCACTGCGCACAAAAACAAAATGCGTAGACGAAACGGACCTCCGCTTTTAATCATATAGAACTTCATGAGTAATATGTACGCACGCTAGTGCGCACAGGTAGCATCGGCGAGACTGGTACAAGGTTTACAGCTACACGGACAAAGTCAGATCCCACGGCAACGCAACAAAATGTTTGCAGCTACGCGGTCAAGTTCAGTTACGGTATCATTTATTTATTCAAGTAAGATAAAGACTCAGACGGAACGAACCCCTGCCTCAAACTACCTAGAACTTCAAGAGTAACATTCACGACCTCCAGTGCGTACAGATAGCCTCGTCGAAATTGATACAAGGTCCACGATATCACGGATCAGATCAGCCCCAGCTTTGCGCAGAGGCTGTGTCGTAACCAATGAGTGACAAATGAGTTCGCATACTGTTTTTCGCGTTTAAGCCTCAAAGTTTTACAAGTTTCCAGGGTATAGGAAATTGTTTTGCTCTATTAAAATAAAAGCCGAACACCGCTCTAAGCCAAATATCGCTCCAAGACCGAAGATAGTCACGTAAAGGTCAAAGTTTTCAACTAAATTTGAGAGATCGACTATCATCTCTTAGAGCGAGAGCAACAAGGCACCCAGGCTCATCCGCCTTCCCGCAGTGTCCTCTTTAACCATCTAACTTTATTTGTCCCTTTATGTAAATATATTTCGATTTAAAAGATCCCTCCACCGTCCATACCTTTCAGTTTGTAGCTAAAAACCCCCCTTTTAGGTGCACAAAGAAGTGAGCCCCCTACTGACACCGGGGCTTGTGGATTTA
>SDVV010007457.1:0-17773 GCA_016164225.1 Gammarus roeselii
TATTAACAATATAGAGTAAATTGTTCAAAACCGAAACTAAATACGTATAGTATCACTAATATATGGCTAATTACCCCATATCTAAACTCCGTCACCGTTATGGGTCCGTACCGTCTGCCAGCGGTACGCCAACGAGAAAAAAACACCGCCTCGGATCGCGATATGCGACCATCACAATGCAAATACTGCTCATGTCCATCCTGAGAACATCCAGCCTCCCCCCCCCTTCCCTGTGTGGGACCTCTATTTATCACGCGATCGGTACTTCGACTCATGGCTCATTCACACTTGGCACCCCCTGCTGAGTCCCACCTGGGTCTGAAGTGTACGGACACGAAGAAAAGTACGTTCTTGCAAACGAAGTCGAAACAATCACTAAGAAAAATAAACGGGGATCAACATTCGTGCAGATGCCCATGCATCCCAAAACGGATACATGATTCCTAACAGCGAAAGCGACCCTAATAAGATGGGGCATTGGATCCTTATAAATAAAAATAAGATAAAACACTATTTTTTCGATTTGTTTGGGTTTAATCCATTAATTTATTGTGGAAATATAGCTTCGTATAACAAAACTCATGCAAATATAGCACTCAAAGTACGCAAACCGATTTTAGGTAATCTGTTTGACTACAACTAAGAATGACTCGATATATATGCAATCCCTATTTTCTTAATACCGACTTACGCTATGGCAAGGCAATTCATCTAAGAATAACCGATTGTATACTCACGGGAACAAAATATCTTAGAGATGCCACCTTGCAAACTGATGCACACCACAGAATGCTAGCCTAGCTCAATAGGACTCCAACAACACCTGTCTAGTATGGAAACATTAACGAAGCGAAAGAGGCGTCTTCATTTGGAACGGTCATGACAGCGACCAGGGGTCCGATGAACGTACAATGAGCATTGTGCGATAATAGCTATCTTTTCGTTAGAGCGCCACCAGACACCATCACGGGGAGTCCACTCATTGATAAACAGACGCCAGTGTTGGCTACTACATTCCTAAACAAATACTATAGCTGTAGCCAGTAACTGATCTACAAATTATACATGAAATCTATGTTTGCTAATCCTAACCCTTTGGTCTGTAATTAATTTATTTTAAAACGTCATGGGCCTACGCAATTGAAAATTGCAATTTATTAACCTTATGTGTACACACACCATTACATACATCTATAACAACCCAATTGATACCAACACACAATACACATCCCAATATACACAATACCCTATTATAACCCATTCATCTGCAACCCTACTACAGCAACCCTCGCCTCACCTACCGGGCCGTTTTGGAGTACTAACACGCGAGCCATTTCGCACACCGTAGACGCGGGTCGCTTGGAGTACTTCTCAGCCGGGCCGTTTGGAGTACTTCTCAGCCGGACCGTTTTGGAGTACCTTAACTTACTTACACGCAAAGTTATTTTGCATATGGAAGCAGTTCTTTTCTGTGGGATCCCTTTTCCGTAATGGGGCGGTGATGAAACAGCACTAGGAAGAATTGTATCAATAATTCATATTTTAAGGGGAAAATTAAGTATTTGTTACCATACAGTTAAACTTGGTAATAAAGTAATCTGCAGAATTCATTTATAAGCGACGTTGAGACTGTTGCGGAGGAAGGGGGGGGGCACGGTACCATGCATTGTCCTAATTTTTTGCCGTCGCATGAAGCAAACAACAATCATTTAAGTATTTCGAGCCTACAAGTGCATGGCCCGCTGACTCAGGTTGTCTTGCATGGTATCCACCGATGAAGGAACTCTGGTTCCAATTCTGTGATGATTTATAAATACCATGCAACATTATTGATGTGTCTTCCTCTATAAAATATACTCATTTTCGAATCAGTATACAATAGATTTTTTACCAGAAATTATGCTTGATGGTGATTCGATTTATGATCCGCATTGTATAATATATTTTCTGCAACGTGATTCAAATTAACTCGTTGATGAATTATCTTTCAAAACTGAATGATAGCGAAGATTAAACTGTTCACGTTTCAAAAAGGTTTGAAATTATACTTTTCTACTCAACATTCTAAAAATCCCAAACACTTTTTCGTGCATTCTCAACGTCGTAATTTAGATAAGACAGTTTGATAAAAAGTTGGAACGAACAAGACTAATCACAAGGCCTGCGACTTTCCTATACGGCTCTACCATTTGTGTTATTGCTTTGGCGGTCATCATACCAACTCTTTATAGGAGTGACTTGCAAAAGCGTATCAAATTAAGCGGACTTCGGAAAAGAAGCTCCTTTCAGTCTTTACCTGACGGGTCCAATTCAATTTAATCCATCGCTGGGTAAAAACCTGATAGAATAGGAACAGCCAATTTAGATATTTCCATGCACCCGTATTTATCAATGGATGTCCCACGCGCAGCATTGCAGGCTTCACTGACCGTCACCTTACATAAATAGTTTCAGATGCACTTGTATAGGCGTTCTCTTTCAAGTCGGGCAATGCACAGCTTAAAACTACGAAGGATGCACCAGCTCGAAGAGCCCGTTTTTTTTAATCGAATACATTTCTATAATACATAGAGACATTAGAGACTCCGCCAACATGTATATGTTTTTTTAAGGTGCCGTGAACTAGGCAATGGCAAACCAGTCACGGGCTCTGCATAGTGGAATGGAGAAATATTTACAATCCATTCTCTCTGGTCGGTCTCTTTCTCCATGCGAGGGTCGGCATTATTCAATGAAATGAAGCAATTGGAATCAATACTTGACAGGTATTGAATTGTCTCTTGGTAAAAAACACTGATAAATAATAATATACGTAGCATGCTAATTACAGTGATCCCACAAGGACGAATGACTTGAATCGTTTGTTAATGATTGTGGTCTGAAAGAGATTGTTGTTTGCAAAGAGGTCTATTCAGTCAAGAAAAAACTCAGTACTACTATATAAATAATATGTTATAACTTAAATAAGTAATAGTCGTTGATTATGACTTGAAGGTGGTGCAAGATTTAAATTAAAAAAACGTTTTCATATTATTTGGAATAATAAAACGTGAACAACTAAATAGGGCAGCTTCATGTCAAGGGTGTACGATGAATATTGTGAAGCGGTGATGATAATGTAATAAGGTGGAATAGTGCACGAACACCGAGGCTTATATTTGTAAGCGAGTAAAATGACAAACAGAGACGGTGCATTGTGAACATGATGTGTTCCCTGCTGTTCCTATGTCCACACTGGCTGAAAAGACCTAAAATCTTCGAAAAGCAGGCGTACCTGAGGCACGAACTCTCCAATGAGGGGACGATCTTACAGTTCACTTAACTCTAACTGGGTGTGTTATCCTAATTCTTTGATCGTTATTGGCCACATTACCTTTTATGTAGAGTGGCAGACTCCGCCTTAAATAGATAAAATATACAGGGCGTTGGAGGCAAAGGTTTCGTTTTCGAGATTAAAGACATGGCCCTCATGTTATCCTATAGCAGGCACAAAAATGCTGACCTTCCCACCTAAAAGACAGGCACAAATGGCATACACTGACGACGGTTTTCGGTCGAGTAGCCATATCCGAGGGCACACATCTGTTGGCTGAAAGATGCACTTTCAAGGGTGTTGTACGATACACAACCTATGCTTCTCTCCGAGTACAGTCGAGAGAACAAGATAAAGCACAAAAAAGGAGGGTTATAACATCGAATAATTCAGCGGTTGTTCATATTGAAATGATAACATCGTTTCAATGTGCTTTTTCGCTGACCGCGGGTTTCTGTCTCAACGTCCTTGTTGACAGTCTCTTAGTTGACCGTGGAGTCTGGCGATTTTGTTGGGGTTCACCTTCCATTTTGTCGTTTTATACCTGCACAGAAGATGTCGCGCTGGGACTGGAAAACAAAATTGGGTTAAGACATCATTTATGAGGCATGACTGCCTAATTTTATGGGTAGTTGTATTTGTGGGGTTTTTGATGGCCGGTATGCATTTTATTAATACTTTATTAGCTTATTCGATACATTGACCTTGGATTTGCATCGTTTATAAATATACAATTCGTACACAAAATACATTTCCCGTTTGACCGAGGTTGGCATATGAGCGTTTGTTGGGGTCTTGTGTTGCGGCGTGTTTAGTTTCGCTCTGGTAAATTGGGTTAGTTGCTTTTGAATTTCATAATGCCCGGTTCATTTCTAACGTGTTTTCTTCGACATTAATATATTCTGGCATTTTTCATTTGTTGTATAGTTTGCGGAATCAGAGGTGACTCAAACACACCTAGATTGGTTTTATATCTGCACGTACGTCAGATCAACTTCATTAGTAAAGGCCTCATGCTCGTTATCCATAGGAGCAACTCGACAGTTCACCCTTTTTTATTGCGCGCCTGACCTGAGTCAGGAATAATCGCTTAAGAACGATTTGCGCCTGGTCTCCCAATATTTACCGAGGGATTGCATGTATTATGCATTTGTGATTGTTTTGTAAGTTTATTGTAAGGTTGTTGATTCATTCATCTATTCTTACGGTTATTCGTTTCACACACATGAATCGCATCGGTCAAGCCTGCACATAACTCACATTTACGTCCAACCCATCACATGACGATCATTTTACCGCAATCATGCATCCTATATGGTTGCACGTTGAAGCGCTACGAAAAATCTACTAATTTGATGAAGCGCGAACTCGGCTCGCAATAAATCAAATCACCGTAAGCGCAACTTAATATTACGCGTCGCGCGAGAACTTCAATTGTATGACATAGATTAGTGCATGCTCCCATCAATCATTAGGAATGATAATTTTACAAATGTCTGATCACTTGACGGAGATCAAAATGACATGACTCGAAAAGAAAGACAAATATTTAATGACTTTAAACACATTTTGTCATTAAACGTCACACAAAAGTTTTCCACCCACTGAAGAAATTTGCCACGGAAAACAAGACATTTTATAAATTTTGCAACGGAACAGGACATGATATGATTAATGGGTGAGTGACGATATGCAGGAAAAAATTTACTTCTTATTTGAGCACTGCCGACGCCGACGTCACATTTTTTTTGTGCATATAAAAAAAGTATATTTTTCTGTACATTCCAGGATTCACTATAAACCACTGCGATCCGATTTTCCTGAACTCTTTGCATGACGACAAATCCGATGAATAGTGCTTGAATGACGAATCGAATAATTCAGCGGTTGTTATTGACGTGCACCTATTTGAATTTTACTTCACAGCACTCGACAGATATATTTAAATTTTTAGTGTGGGAAATTTATTTGCTCACGAACTTCCCTTATATCACGACTTACGGGAGAGCGACCCACCGTGATTGTTATATTTCACCCTTCACTGCTAATGTCTTTAGACTACTTACAATTTTTATGCATTATTTTGGCAAAACATTGTTGAGAAACTTGCAAGGCGTGAAGTGACGCTTTTGCACGGGCCAATTGGCCCTGGCCAATGTCGGGTATGATAATTGTTCTGTCAGCCAGCTCGAAACTGACCGTCCTGACAGTGAGTCTGTCTCCACCAGCCTGGTACCGAGCTGTTCTTGCCTGGTTGTCGACTTGACCGGAATTGGCAGTCCGCCGTCCAAGTGCCGTTCTCAGTAGATAGTGTAAACGTCGTAACGCGGATTTCGTCCGGTCTACGGGAACTTGCACATAAAATTTTACCGGGGTATTGCATGCACCTTGACTCACCGAGCGTACGGGGGTTCGCGCAGAAACGGGGAGCGGGGGCGGAGGGTACCGGAACTGGTTTGGTGCCCGAGTCAGCTAACGGAGGGGGGGAGGGCGGAAGGGGGGGGGGGCGGAAGGGGGGAACGGCGGGCTGGAAGCAGGCTTGCGGCCTTGATGGACAGTTTTTATGTCATGAACATTTTAATTTTTAGTGTATTTATGATCTTCATTGTATTTATATAAGTTTTTTCTTCTTTAAATGGTTCTATTGGGGTATAATTGATCCCTAACTGTTGCTCGTTATATATATTTATCCGATTCTGGTAGGATTAGTGTTATTCCAAATTTATAGTGGGGGGATTGGTGCGGTAGAGAAATCCCCTCGGTAGAAAGTTGGAGGCGCTTCTG
Source organism: Gammarus roeselii (assembly GCA_016164225.1). Lineage (NCBI taxonomy): Eukaryota > Metazoa > Arthropoda > Malacostraca > Amphipoda > Gammaridae > Gammarus > Gammarus roeselii. Next base: position 6,098 of record SDVV010007457.1, read on the forward strand.
GAAAATTATGTGAGTTTGCTCTTGTCTGTTCCTTGTCTTATAAATTTGTTTTCGTGGCACGTTTGCTACGTTGTGAGTGTATATATCGTTATATATATTTATGTATAGATTATATTTCTATATTTTTTATCTGGACATATACGTGTGTTTTCTTATCTAGTTGTGGTATATATGACTCATTCGATGCTTGATTGGTGGGTTCATAGCGGTGGGGCTGGGATATTTTTGTATGTTGTGTTCATTTTTCACTATATATTCTTTTATTGGATTAGTGTGGTAGACATGTCTTATAACTCAATTTGCAGCCTTAGTGTGCAATCGACCCTGTTTGTACCAGCCTGAAGGTACGATTGCAGGCAAGGTTCTGTGTTTCCCATCTATTTATTTCATATGTATATAATATCTCTAGAAAATAGTGAGGATTATTAGTAAGATTATTGGCGAGATGAAGTATGTATTGTGGGATGATGCTGTATCTCCGTTACGAGATTTTTTCTACCCCATATTGCATTACCCAGTTTTGAAACAGGTATATCAGTGTTCCATTAACGCGGTGTTCCAATAGCGAAAATACCTGAACGATATGGATTTACTGTAAGTTGAAATATTATGTTATGTATACTTAGTGATGATCGATTGATTTATGTTGAATTTGCGCTGTTTTTGGAATTTCGATCAGTTAACTCATACAGTTTTAGGCATTTTAGGGTATTTTGGGCTTGCAGCTCCCACATTATTTCAGGCATAATGGGATCGGTTGTTGCATCATTGTGGTAGTTTTATATGTATATATGAAATTCTGTTACGATTTAGCCGTAGTTACTTTAGTTAAAGAGATGTTAATTTATTCCTGTTTTTGGACAGAAGTTGTGGCTAATTTCATTAGATTTTAGTATGTACTATACCGTATTTACTATAGGTTTCTGTTACGTCGCTCGTATGTCTTGATATCTCAATCACATTTCTTTTTTGTTTGGTTAAATGATAGTTCATTCTCATTCATCACGTTTTTAATGTATGTTTCGGGTATGGTAGAGAATTAATCTTCTTGCGTTGTTTTATCTCGTGAGTTTTAGTATAGATCTTTCAGTTTTGTAGGTTCTCTGTTGAATTTTCATCTTCAATGCAATCTGTTGGTTATTTATACAATTTAAGATATATTACGTAGGTATCTGCTATGTAGAACAATAGTTCAGGTCTAATTCAGTTACATATTGTTCATTTTTAGTGTTTTATTTATCTTCTTGCATCCTGATACAATATTTGACGTAGTTATTATAGATATAGAACAGACGATTTGTTACAAACTTGGTCTTGCTGTTAGGGTATTGTATATTTATTGTACGACTGTTCTTCAATACTTAGGAGGAGTTAGAGAGTCCCCTAGGCAAAAGCTCATTCTGCTTATGCTTGTTTGAGTAAATGGACCGATTTATTAGGATGGATACCATAATGTAGTACAATTTTATTTTCGGTTACAGTAGAGTAGAGAATCTTATTTAGCTATTTATATAAATATATTGCTGATGTTGTGCTTTTTTTCCACGAGAATCATAGGAATGTATGTTTAAGAGGTGTAAGTCCGTACTTCATCTATGTGGAATTTTTGTTATTGATCCCTAGCAAATGTGCAGTTTAACGTTTAGATGATAACTTAATGGATCGATGGGTCCTAGTGTAGAGGTGGTTTATACTCTTTGGTTGTCATTTTGGAGTTCATCCATGTTCAACGTGAATTATGTACGTTCTTGTAGACGTCGATCCTGAGTTTCATGGGTTTGTTAGAGAGGTTATGCGACAAGTTACTCATCGTTGTAGTGGTTTACTCAAGTTATCAGTAAACAGAAGCCCAGCTTTTTACGGCCACACACTCTCTGAGACTCATTCTTGACCACTGTACATGTGTCTAGATTTTGGTTATGTTCATAAATTTGTTACCTTTTTATCGTTTTGTGATATATTATTTTATCCTCTCCACTTAGCTCTACATTTTGATCTAGCCTATTCACACCCATCAAAACCTAACATAATCTATCTTTATGTATGATGTTCAGTCATTACTATATACATATGAAGCCCTCCAAACGACTCTATATATCATTTTGACATATATGCTATTTATTTTGTTGTCACTCTCATCCCATATAAGTTAGCAGAGAGGACCCATTTTCAATCTTTGATGGTTTGAATGTTACGAGTAATTCATATTATTTTTGATTTTGACACAATTCTTCGTCACTTTAACATATTATTCACACCCATCATAACATGACCTGACCTTACGTTCGGTATTCAGTCATTGATATATACATATGAACCTCTCCAGACAACTCTAAATATCACTCTAACATACATGTTATTTATTTCGTTTTCATTCTCGAGTCATATATGTTACCAGAAAATCCCCCATTTTCAAACTTGGATGGATTGAATGCTACAAGTATTTCAAATTTGTATTCAGTTTCATACAAACGGACACATAGTCTTAAACCATGTTTTTCTTAATTTACTTCAATATCTCCGCTTAACTCTACAACCTTTGATAATTTGCATCTCTGAATTTTCATTTTCTCTTTCCTATAATTTTCTTATCCTTGACGATGACTTCGTTTCAAGATCTGATCGGACGCTGATTTATATCATACCATTCTGTAACACATCTAGATCATTAACCTCGAGCTAGGTTTTCTGGCATCATTTCAAGCCTTGAAACATTTCTTCTACTGATTTCGAAGATTCGATGTTACCTCCGACTGTCACGATATTCACAATTCATTACTTAACCTTCGAGTTAGGATAATATAAACATTTCAATGAGAACATACATAGTTTTTATTTGTATTTATTGACATTATTTACAGACCTTGCTGCCATCATAAATATCATCTACCTGGTTTTTGATATTTAAACAGCATTGTTCGTCATCCAACCGTACTTTTCATCACTATATTTCAGTATACTCTCAAAATCCATCTTAAACTAAATCATATCTTTGATGCGGTTACCGAAGGCTATTCCGTTCCCGGGTGTCAATAAATGTACTACTTCTTCTTCTTGAACCTTAATTATTCGAATCTTTTCCAATTCAAAGTCATTCTGAGATTTTCTACTCTCCCCCAAGCAACAACGATTAACTATTATATACGGTGTATCCTACCGCGCCCAGATGATGAACCCTTCTCCAATATCCGACGTGATCTGGTTCATGACTAAGATCGTATACTAACATAACAGCCATACCGAAAATAACTGACATTTAACGCTGAGTTAATGTGAAAAATGTTATTTTATACTATAATACCATTCAAATCTATAATAAATTCCTAGACCTAACTGATGCTATGCCTCTGGGAGTACAAATTTAGGCCTACTGTGTCATAAAAACGAACTTTATAATGCTTTACTAGGTCACTTCTCAGCTATCTACCACTGATATATAACAAATTTAGAGGTAACACACAGTCATGATACGAAGCCACAGACGTACCTCGCAACTGTTAACCCATCGTCTCTGAACAGCCTCAAACAAAGACACATCCTGACATAAGCAAAATCTAGACACATGTACAGTGGTCAAGAACGAGTCTCAGAGAGTGCGTGGTCATAAAAAGCTGGGTTTCCTTTTTGCTGATGACTTAAGTAAAACACAACAACGATGAGTAGCTTGTCGCATAACCTCTCTAACAAGCCCATGAAACTCAAGATCGACGTCTACGAGAACGTACATAATTCACGTTGAACATGGATGAACTCCAAAATGACAACCAAAGAGTATAAACCACCTCTACACTAGGACCCATCGATTCATTAAGTTATCATCTAAACGTTAAACTACACATTTGCTAGGGATCAATGACGAAAATTCCACAAAGATGCAGTACGGACTTACATCTCTTAAACATACATTCCTATGATTCTCGTGAAAAAAAAACATCAACAAAATATATTTAAATAAATAGCTAAATAGGATTCTTTACTCTACTGTAACCGACAATAAAATTGTACTACATTATGGTATCCATCCTAATAAATCGGTCCATTTACACAAACAAGCATAAACAGAATGAGCTTTTGCCTAGGGGACTCTCTAACTCCTCCTATGTATTGAAGAACAGTCGTACAATAAATATACAATACCCTAACAGCAAGACCAAGTTTGTATCAAATCGTCTGTTCTATATCTATAATAACTACGTCAAATATTGTATCAGGATGAAAGAAGATAAATAAAACACTGAAAATTAGACCTGAACTATTGTTCTACATAGCAGATACCTACGTAATATATCCTAAATTGCATAAATAACCAACAGATTGCATTAAAGATGGAAATTCAACAGAGAACCTACAAAACTGAAAGACCTATACTAAAACTCACGAGATAAAACAAAGCAAGAAGATTAATTCTCTACCATACCCAAAACATACATTAAAAACGTGATGAATGAGAATGAACTATCATTTAACCAAACAAACAAAAAAATTGAATAAGATATCAAGACATACGAGCAACGTAACTGAAACCTATAGTAAATACGGTATAGTACATACAAAAATCTAATGAAATTAGCCACAACTTCTGTCCAAAAACAGGGATAAATTAACATCTCTTTAATTAAAGTAACTACGGCTAAATCGTAACAGAGTTTCATATATACATATAAAACTACCACAATGATGCAACAACCGATCCCATCATGCCTGAAACAATGTGGAAGCTGCAAGACTAAAATACCTTAAAATGCATAAAACTGTATGAGTTAGCTGATTGAAATTCCAAAAACAGCGAAATTCAACATAAATCAATCGATCATTACTAAGTATGCATTATATAATAATTCAACTTACAGTAAATCCATATAGTTCAGGTATTTTCGCTTTTGGAACACCGCGGTAATGGAACACTGATATAACTGTTTCAAAACTGGGTAATGCAATATGGGGTAGAAAGAATCTCGTAACGAAGATACAGCATCATCCCACAATACATACTTCATCTCGCCAATAATCATACTAATAATCCTTACTATTTTGTATAGATATTATATACATATGAAATAAATAGATGGGAAACATAGAACCTTGCCTGCAATCGTACCTTCAGGCTGGTACAAACAGGGTCGATCGCTCACTAAGGCTCCAAATTGAGTTATAAGACATGTCTACCACACTAATTCAATAAAAGAATATATAGTGAAAAATGAACATTACATACAAAAATATCCCAACCCCCACCGCTATGAACCCACCAATCAAGCATCGAATGAGTCATATATACCACTACTAGATAAGAAAACACACGGATATGTCCACATAAAAAATATAGAAATATAATCCATACATAAATATATAACGATATATACACTCACAACGTAGCAAACGTGCCACGGAAACAAATTTATAAGACAAGGAACAGGCAAGAGCAAACTCACATAATTTTCCAGAAGCGCATCCAACTTTCTTCCTTGAGGATTTCTCTACCGCACCAATCCCCCCACCAGAAATTTGGAATAACACTAATCCAACCAGACACGGATAAATATATATAACGAGCAACAGTTAGGGACCAATTATACCCCAATAGAACCATTTAAAGAAGAAAAAACTTATATAAATACAATGAAGATCATAAGTACACTAAAAATTAAAATGTTCATAACATAAAAAGTGTCCATCAAGGCCGCAAGCCTGCTTCCAGCCCGCCGTTCCCATCTTCCGCCCTCCCCCCGTCCGTTAGCTGACTCGGCACCAAACCAGTTCCGGTACCCTCCGCCCCCACTCCCCGTTTCTGCGCGAACCCCCGTACGCTCAGTGAGTCAAGGTGCATGCAATACCCCGGTGAAATGTTATGTGCAAATTCCCGTAGACCTGACAAAATCCGCTTTTCGACGTTATACTATCTACTGTTCTCGGTTGCCCTGCCATAGAGGGCCAAGTCTGCCGTGCTGGCAGACAGAAGTGCACTGACAGCTCCGCAGATCGACACGTTGACCCTCGGACTGCCCTCAAGCTGCCCGCTGAGTGGGCTGGCCGACGTCCACCCTCCATTGATAGTTTGCTTATTCGTAGCGTGTGACACGAGATGTGTATAGGCTGGTTTGAGTGTCGCAACGGAGGAGTGTTTAAGGGGACGGAAGCTTTGTAATAATGTTTTGAAGTGATGAATTTATGCTTCACAATCCCACAACCGCTTTACCACCAGTGCTTCAACTTTTATAGTTAATAGTCGTTAATTATGACATGAAGCTGGTGCAATGTTTAAATTAATACACGATATGGTTTACATATTATTTTAAATAATAAAACGTAAACACATAAACGAAGCAGCTTCATGTCAAAGTAGTACGATTAATATTGTAAAGCGGTGATGATAATGTAATAAGGTTGAATTTTGCACGAACACCGAGGCTTATATTCGTAAGCGAGTAAAAAACAAACAGAGACGGTGCGTTGTGAACAAGATGTGTTCCCTGCTGTCCCTATGTCCACACTGGCCGAGAAGACCTGAAGTCTCCGAAAAGGAGGCGTGTCTGACCTAAGGTAGAAACACGAACTCTCCAATGAAGGAACGGCCCTACACTTTACTAAACTCTAAAAGGGCGTGTCATTCCAATTCTTTGATCGTTATTGGCCACGCTACAGATTATGTTGAGTCGCAGACTCCACCCAGAATAGATAAAATATACTGAGCGTTGGAAGCAAAGGTTTCGTCTATGAGAATAAACACATGGCCCGCGTGTTATCCTATAGCAGGCACTAAATGGCTGACATTCCCACCTAAAGGGCAGGCACAAATGGCATACACTGACAACGGTTTTAATGCGAGTAACCATATCCGTGGGCACACATCTGTTTGCTGAAAGAAGCTCTTTCAAATTTGTTGTACGACACACAACCTATGCTTCTTCCCGAGTACAATCGATAGATTAAGATGAAGCACAAAAACGGAGTGTTATAACAAATAGTCTGTTTTTAAGTTTGGGGCACGCCCTAAAACATGATGCCAAATAAAAAAAATATCTGCCCTTCCCACGATCTCAACAAGACAACAATAACCAACGCCATTGGGGAAACTATGCTAGATGGCCGTAGGTGCGTTCGAGATGCGCCTTCATTTCATGTAGCTACTGGTAATTTTACACCGTCAAGAGCAGTTGGCGTAAGGCCTATCTGACGTTATTGTGAATATAACAAAATGGTTTCTCGTTTTCCGAGCCGAACACAAAAAAAAATGAAGTTGTATATTAACAGTGGAGCAGAAAAGTTTATGAATGTTCATAATTACTCCGTATAAAATACAACGATAATTTACCAAAATATTGACGTGTAAATTTGTTTTACATAAGAGAAAAATGCACTGGAAAGGTCCTTTGAATGATCATTTGTCGCATTGTATATTTAAACCTAATGTAAATTTAATTTTTGAATTCCACTAAAAAGTTTAGCTCCGTTTTGACTAACCATAAACAAATTTTCTCTCGCAACTGTACATCCTTGCAACGGAATTGTTACAGGGTTTGCTATCTGGAACGATGATGCATCTGATGAACAACACCAGCCAAAAAAGTTAAAACTGATTTCATTTGAGTTCGAAGAAAGAAGCTTCTATTTTCAGATGTAATGTTTGAGCGATGTACAACCACTTAATAGAGATAGAAACAGAAGACTCGACTGTCTGTTTTAATTGAGATACATTTGTCAGTAGTTGCACTATTAATTTGAAGCCAATTGCTAGTAACTTTTTCTCATCGCTTGCTAAATATGATCATAATGTCTGAGACATGAGTTGCCTCGCCTTGTCCGTTCATCATGTTGTGAGAAAAACACCCCATCAGCTTACGCCTTATTCATCTTACTCACGCTCACATTCCCGGACACACAATATTTAACAAGTGCTGTTAAATGCTCATTTCCACACAGCACTGATTCTTGCCTTATTTGTACTGAGAAAATAAGTGTAAACGTGGAGTATTTTCGATTTTGAGGCTATTGTATGGTCACTTAAAAAATTTTGCTATCAAGATGAGCAACAACATAAACGCTTCATGTTTATTAACATGATACTTTGTCACTTCCAAGGTGCAATATTATTCAAATAATAATAAAAGTGTAATCACTACGCTACGGGGTCAATCTGCCGGAACCTTTTTGTGTTGACCGTTCACGTCAACGTTGTCTCATGTGTTCTGTGCAGGAATTTCCTTGGCTTGTAAACTTTTTTTGTTTTTTACGCTACCTGTTGTATTTAAATGGTAAAAACATCGGCTTTAGTACGTTTATCTGAACCAATTGGGTGCAGATAAATACAAATCGAAATCACGTTCATAGTTTTTAATTCTGTTAAACGAATAAAGTCACAATTCAATGCAAAATAATGGAAAGGTGATGTATTATGTTTGATTAGATAATTTGAGGCACAAATTACGAGTATTTATTACCTGTTTTTTAACATTCAGAAAAAAAGCCCGTCTGTTCCATCCTGTGTTGAACGCCACAATGCAGGAGCCCCGGCATTTGCCTTTTTTTGAGCTAATTTACTTCCATGCACAACTTTCTTTTGATTGTTCCGTGACATTTTTTTGTCATCGGAAAATAAAATGGTTATGGAGTTTATTGGAATGTGGTCGGTTTACTGCCATTAAAATAATTGTTTACCCCAAAAGTTAATACCTAGTCTCATTTCCAATACTTTCACTGCGATGGCAAAGGGCCAAAATGGTGAGCCTAGAATGATCCTCTTGTTGGACCTTTATCTCCTTTGTTTCCTTCCAATTTCAGCTCTCCCAGCATCAGCACGAATTGCCCGCAAAAGCCAGATCTGAAAAGTCGATTTCGGTTCCCAGAGGTCCTACGGCTACAGACTAATACCGATTGCAATGCGTCTGCCAGCACACCATCTGGGCGTGGAGCTCTGCAAGGGAGGATGGACGAATAAAACTCTGGGAGGGAGGTGGACGAATGGGGCTCTGGAAGGTAGGATGAACGAATGGGGCTCTGTAAGAGACTTAGCAAATGGGGCTATAAAAGGGGGCAGGACAAACGGGGTTCTGGAAGGGAGGATAGGCCTCACTGGGAATCAAGGAGGGATTTATTGCATTTCTTTTCCCAATTCTCGAAGAAATGTTCTTCTTATTCAGATTTGTTGGTGTCTTGTTGGGAAAGTTCAAGCCAGCCTGACTCCAAAGGAGATATTCTTGGCGGCCTGTGTTGGATTGGCTTCCTTAGCATAACCCAGATAAGTGCTATGCACTTATCCAGTAATAATAAACTAGTATTGTTTAACGTTCGGTTGAGAGCTCCCTAGTGAGAGGCCCAATTCGCTCTTGTTAATTTTGGGCGTTGCGATTCGCTATGTCTTCGTATTTTTTCCAGTTTTTACGGTCTCATGCTTAATCTTGTCTGCGTTAGTATTGTTTTCTTGTTTGAACTCGTAATTTCGTGACTCCCTGCATTATTTTGTTTCTCTGTACGTCATCGTTGACATGAAATCGTGGCCCTCGATGCACCAGATCTACGGTTACCAAACAGCCCATATTCATGGTACTGCCGAGGCGGGTGAGTTCTACGCGTCGAGGGACGAGTGTAGGATGGAGGCTTGCAATTGGTGGAGCGAGGAGGCACGTGGAGTCGGGGAGAGCAAGGAAAATATTTCTAAAATGTTGTTGGAAATACAGTCCAAGAATGGTTACAAACAAAGACAATGAGTATGGCAGGTACAGGAAGAGGAGGATTGTGCTGAAGCGTGCGGTGAGGGGAGCAAAATGTGTCTCGATGACCGATAGGAAAGACTGTTATATGAATATTTTGAGAACAATTTCTTCTGGAAAGAGGTGAAGAGAGTGAGATCTTTATATGAGAAGTATGGGATGTGGTGGTAGGGAAATCGATAGATTATACCATCACTCAGTGGAGGAAATCAATACATTATTTTGAGTAAAGTGATTCCGATGCAGCAATATCGGCGACGCTTGCGACGATACTTGCTTGTATCGCAGATACATTTAACGAATTTTTCGTCAAATAATTTGGAAGATTACGGTTATTGTCTTTTCGTGTATAAATAGGATTGTTATCGTAAAATTTGGGTCCGTTTAGCAGATGAAGTCCAGTTAAGCACGTCGCATTGATAAAGCTACACGCATTCAGTTATTTGAATCTTTGGAAAGCAGTGTGCCCGCAGTAAGACCTACCTTGCTTCTGTTGTGGCTCGTCGACATCCTGCCGTCGTGTGGGGCTCCTGTTGCTACAATCAAACTAAGCTTTATGTATAGTAATTCTTGGGTTTTTCGTGTGGAGATTTTTTTTTCGAAGCCTGAAATCTTGCTTGATAGAACGTGTCGAAAGACTAGGAATGTACGAAAATTTAAATTCATGTCAATAATCGTGTATACGTTACAAATTTTAGACATAAAATATTGCTCTTTTATATGCTTGCAAGAGTAGAGTATCGTAGTTATGATAGATGAGTTTTAAATTAGTTTTTCCTGAACTCACGGTAACATAATCCTTCGCATTGTTGCCATATGATTGGTTTGCACTGGTGAGCACGCTCGGTTTCGCATAACAAATTTATCCGTTCTGCTAGGATCCCACCTTCTGCTGCAGAACGATGATTTCTTCTTCAGGAGCCGTTGGCGGTGACAGCATCATCTGGCGTCCTCGGATGCCTTGATTGTGCTCTCCGGACCGTATCAAAAATAAGTTTTATTACAATAAAACATTTCGATTGGTACGGCTGGCAATCCTGCTCTACCGCTTGTTGCTGAGAACCATCATATAAGTTTTTGAGAGAAACTATGTATTTTAGGGAGGTGGGAGGGACCTAGACCACCGCCAACGGCTCCGGAAGAAGAAATCATCGTTCTGCAGCAGAAGGTGAGATCCTAGCAGAACGGATAGATTTCATCCCAGGAGCCGTTGATGGTGGCAGCATAGAGTAGCAAGTAGTAAAATACATATAAAAGTCATGTTGCAATTTACGTAGATGGTATATTGAACTATGAATATGCCCACTCATAATGCAGGCTCAGAATCAACACCATCCTTACCTCCCGAATTAGGATTGTCTGAGCAACATTAGAAGAGTTGGTTGGTTTATTATAGAATCTGTTGATAGTGCTGGCATAAGACCTATCCCCGGCCTGGACAATCTGATCAGTTGACACGCCCTTGCAAAAGCGTACGAAAGGCCTGCTACATGGTATGAATGGGCAGAGTATTATTCTATGCCCGCTAGTCTCAGGACGTGTTTGAACCCAGGGGCTCTAGTTTGTGGTAACTGGACGTTTAGTGGCCCAGGACAAAAAACAGCTGCGTTAGCTTAGCTCTCCTTGAGTTGACAATACAAATCACAGAAATGTGTTATATCGGTCTGTGTGACATTGGTAGCGTGAAGGGTTTGTCCTCTGTTGGACGAGCTGAGAGCTAGCAGCGAGTTTTTAGGGTTAACTGTTTCATGGTGAGAGGAGTATGGGGGTGCCAAGGAGAGGTAGCGACAGTTTTCACACCGACCAAAAAGTTATATTTTTAGGCTTGATAGGACGAGTTAGAGGAATGATTTTAAGAGCTATGAAACAGTGGGATTGTCACCAATGTATAGAGCTGTATTCAATCTTAGATTGAGGCATCAAGGAAAAAATTGAAACCGGTAACAAATATATACATATATATACACAT
>SDVV010007458.1:0-17773 GCA_016164225.1 Gammarus roeselii
CAACATATATTTCGATACTTATTTGCATTACTTCTTTCTCCTTTAATCGATACTTATTTGCATTACTTCATTCTCAATTGTTTTATAAGTCCAGAAATGCTTTCGAGAGAAAGGAGGTCGTTTTCCCGCGCTTCAAAGGACCGGGGGTGAAGAAAGGGGGGGCGATGTGTTACCCTCCCCGGCTAAACCCCAGGAAACCAAACACGACACCAAGCCTCCTCCACTATCGAAACACATATACACATGGGTTAACAATGGAATGTCTTAGTTGGCAGGGTATGAGAAATGTTTCCCACAACAGGTGATAAACATGTGATATAGTTATTTATAACGTTATTTGCTGATCGGATTCAGTATTTTATTTCTCAATACCCACGCTTTGGTGTTCCGAGACAACCAGGGGAGACAAAACAGACCTTATTTAGTAACCAATGTTAAGCACAAATAATACATTTATCTCCGGGTCGAATAATTATCGTACCTACATCGTCACAGTGATATGAGTCGATTTGACTTTATACAAGTGCACATTTTTAGGAAATGGTCTTCTACGTATGTCTGTATTCACATTCGAAGTGTGGATTTGTGCGCTCTATTTCTATTTCTAACCGCAATTTCCGTCCACCGTTTTCAAACCTTATCGAATATTCAACTTTTAGACAGTTACAAAAGCATTTTACAATTAGAATAAAATGTATTCCAGTTCAATACGAGACAACCCATTAGTTCGTATTCCAATGAATAGTACATTTAAGAAGATTCACCTCGTTTATTGTTTTTTTACGTCACTAGACCCAAGCACTTGATGTCCAATAGCATATAACTTCATCCAAGTTCGAATTCTCCACCGCCAATTTTACTATAATTGCCAGTCTATCCTCACATATTTAACCAAAGTCGTATACAGTATATTGACGGGACCACCCCGGGGGAGCTTTCGAACACTTTTGATCTGAACATCCGGGCTTTGACTTTGGACGAAGACAGAGATCATCCTGAGTAGTCTTCAGAGCGTTTGTTAGTACAAACGTTAGTGAATGAGTCTGGGCGGAATGTCATTGACGTGACCGTAATAGGTCTTCATTTGAGTGCTGAATGCCAATGAATCGATCTATTCCTACTTATTACGAGAAATTTATTGGTGTTTTGTTAGACATCTATTTGAACGTTGCTGGCGCACTTTTGACCGTTTGCATTGTATCACCTCGACAAATAAATCAGTTCCGTTTGTGAGTCCCTCAATCTACTTTGCTTACACTTCTCCCTCTAAATCCATCAGTCACAGTTCACTTTGACTCTTGCACAGAAACATCTCCAGAATTTTTCCCCACTATAAAAAGTTATTCTTGGTTTTTATATATACAAAAATCTAATAAATATTGTATTATAACTATTTTTTGCTGCTGGAATAATGTTATTTTTACTCTAAGCCTCGATGGTGAAATGCTCTACACCGTTTCTTCAAACATTCAAAAAATTACCTCAAATCAAATTGCTTGCACAGGACACTCATCTAATGGTTAGTGATGTTCACCATATGTTCACTTAAATAAGGAGTCTATACATTCGTGTGTTATAATGGTTATCATTTCCCGTGAACATAGTTACGTAACATATACTCACAGTAATGAATTCCTGAAGGCCCTTGTCAATAACCATTAAATCAATGACAATAAAACGTTGTAAAAGGTCGGGAAATCCATAAGCCATTACCCGGCTCATAAGCTATCGATTTAAGAGGAGAGGGGATAGTAACAATATTATGTAGATACTGCAGCCTTACTTGAAAAGTTGCACGACTGAAATTTCTTATTCATCATGTGCAGGTAATTTGATTGAGAGGGTTCGTGCTTGGACTGTTTACCCTGACGCAGTATCTGAATTTCACTGTATACATATGACAAATTCGCAAAAAAACAGGATGTAGTGTATTTCTCTGGATATTTCTGTCCCTCGTTTTTGATATATTTAAATTCGTTTTCGGTACAGAAATGTTCGTTTTTTTTTTAAACTGTAGCTAGTGTCCAAGCTCAGGTATTCCGAATATGCAAGGCTGGTGGGTCGAGACCAAGTTTTACATCAAGTGGGGTTCGAACTCAGGCTCCCTAGGCTTCGGGTTTGAGACCCTGGTGTTGATTGGGGGACGGATTTGTCACGTAGATTGCAGGTTAAGACAGCGGTATCGCAGCGTTTGATTACTTGATAAATCGCCTACTATGATTGTCGACGTTTTCAATTCAATTTGTAGATAATCTTGCAATTATCTGATAATCTTGGTATCACAGACAATATTGTATATTGAAGCCTGTGTGTCGGTAGATTATAAAACGTTACCGCGTCTGAACAATTAGAGGAGAAATTAAATACAATTACCTCAAAGAGAATATAAAGTGAAAATCCCAGTTTTGATGCAATTGTTTTTAAACAGTCTATACAGGCAAATTTGAATTTACATATTCACTTTTGTATTTTTCCCCACAAAGTTTATGTGATTTTTTTTTTCAACAACGCACATCCTTCTGTCGTTGAATCCCTTGTAGGAGTTATGATCACGAATCGCAAACGCTGATAAAAAATTCAGTTGTCTTTCTTCTTGTTCCAAACATTCCTACAAACCTAGGAAGCTATTTGAAGAGTTGAAAATTGAAGCATGGATCGCTGCACAAAAACGTGCATAATTGCAGCAGTGAGACTCCGTTTGAGGGGTGAACTTCCGAGTCAATTCAGTATAACGCCTATAAATTTCCCCGATCATCGTAAGTTTTGCGGCGAAATTACAGCTTTTAACTAGATTTATTTAGATATATATTGATAATAACTTGAAAAGGTATGCATTGTGAGATTTAGCAGCATCTTTTATTGATTTATTGCATTCTACTCCGTTGGATTGATCAACTTCTACTGACCCCCATCGTTTCAAAGGTCTCGACTCAGAGCAATTAACAATAGTGATAATATTATCACTTTATGGAGTGGTGGAAGCTATGCGTTATTTATATTCCTAAATAGAATAACAATGTAACTGATTGCCCACTCCAAATATTTCAATTTTGTTGGCCAGCTTTCACAATTATCACCCGAAGCCACGTATTCACTTTGAGAGTCGCTCACACCAAAATCAAACTGCTGACGGAATTGTACATAATTCATGTAGAAATTATTTGCTAACAGTATATTTCAAAAGAAAAATCACGATATAAGCAGATCACTTCATACGTTAATGCAACCGTCAAAACTTGACCACTGTGCAGGTCATGCATGGGAGCTCACCATATAAACAGGATGAGGGCACTAAAGCGTCATTGAATATGTTTCAAACTGAACATATTGTAACTCTGACTGGATTATCGTTGGAAAAATGCTCGAAAGCCTGTATGGTGCTAAATTCACTCAACACGCTCAGTGAAACATACCTACTGAGGACTCAGTCCCAAATTTGGTGTCTGTTCTCCAGACTTCAGCTCGCATGTGGAGATCAGGCTTCAGTTAAGCCCTCTGGGATACAGCGATGAATTCTCGCTACTAAATTATGTTATGACCGTGACAAAACCGCTGGCCATGCAACACGTGCATGTCCGCTGAGCAATCATTTGTACAGGTGACGGATAACATTGAAGTGATGTTGGGTGTGACTGTCACAGATAAAAGTATAATTTGTATTTATCAAGTCGCAAATTAAGCTCGTTCTACAACTCTCCATTCATTCGGACCAGATTGCACTCGCATCGTAGTTCCTCGAGCGTCTCGTTGCTTATCGTTTAGCTAACTAACCTCTCAGTGCTTCAAGTACCTAGGCTCTCATGCGTAGAAGTAACATGTATTGCGTGGAAAGGGCGTGAAGTGCTGGGTGCACTGAAGGGTGTAATGATTAACAGGCTGTTAGGCATGGAAGCAAATGAGGGTCGTATGAGAAAATGTTATTCCAAATGTGCTTTAGGTGCAAATACATTTGGGATTAGGGAGGAATGAAGCATTAGGTTGAATTTTGTCGAGTTAAAATGTTAAAGAGGAATGAACGAAGTGACGCGGAGGGATGTGATCTGTAATGATGTATTGCAATTTAGAACGGGGATAGTGACAAGGTTGGAGGCCAGATTAAAATCACGGGTTTTGAGGTGGCCCTGGAGACACGGAGAGGATGAACGATGGAAGATTGATAGAAATGTGATTAAAGCGGATGCGAATGGGCGTAGGCTAAGGAGACCGTGGCATGGGCGAATGAATGTGGAGAATCAGGCATTGGGATGTAGAAACGTCAGTGTGGAGTTGCGAGAGAGCGAGAATTGGATAGGCACGAGCAGAGAATGCTTATAAATAGATGAGTTTTGACGCGGCCCTGATGTGCTTACCTGCTCTTGGAAGTCTCGTTCAGGAGCGGGATGGATATGGCCAGTGAAGGCCTGGCTGCTATAACGAGCAGGGATAAACTAGTAAACTAATGAAAACTTCTGGACACATCTAATGACATAGATCTCTGACCTCATTGCAGACCCGAAGTGTGTATTGTCTGCTCATGACTGGACCCATTATAACTGGGGATTTGAATTCCAATAAGTGAGTGGTTGCATAAGAGGAGTGTGGGGTGCGTCTTGCCATTATCCCCGTCTCCTTCTGGGGTATTTGAATTTGCATTGTGAGGATATTCTGATCACTAACTTCATTATTTTAGGATATGATTTCTTTATTCCTTCACATAAAGAAATGCAGTGTTAAGAAAACGTTACGTCTCAGCACTACATGAGAGCGAACTAACAATATATAATTGATAAAATTGATGGTATCATGTGCTACACAAAATTTAAGATCATTGTACGTCCCTTCATCTTACTTACACAATGAAAGGAATAGATCCCCTAAATATTCTTCACAGTCATTTAGATGTATTGTCGAATTCTGATTTTATATTTTACCTATTATCTCGATATCATTCTACGAATCAGCATGAACCTTATTCTAATACTCTATCTTTGATTCACGTGCGCACGCTAGAAAACTTCTACACGTTTTCATTAGAATATAATTTCTCTTTATATTAACCACACGACCCCACGCGAAGATATCATCAGAAGTAGCATGTGTCGCAAAACCACTTTTGTGTTTAGAGAGCGACAGCCGCAAAAAGAATATTCCCCGCCAACATTCGAGGCATCTAGCACCTGACGCCAACCAACATATCTGCAACTTTATTAGCCCGCCTCCTGGCGGAAATCGGCGGCTAATTAAAACATTTATTGAACAAATTAGGCCTACACTGTTTTATTGCCGCGTCCCCGTAACTGCCAGGCCTTAAGCCGGGTGTTTCAGCAATATGCGACATCTCGCGGTTACGAACTCGTAAAAATGCGGCCTCAGCTGAGTTTGCCTGGGCAATAAAGTTTGGAGTGGCCTAATACCCGGTTTAATGTAGTGATGTAACACCGTGCACGTAACATACCTCCCATAGTTATGGGAGGTATGCAATTATCTGTTGGAGTTGCTATGCCGGCAAACGTCAGGAAAAAATAGCTCACCTGAAAAGTCATCGTGGAACATGCATTTAAGATAATGCAAAGAGACAGACCATTGTGTATTTGTCGCTGATCAGTGATATATCTTGAGGCACAGACATTTGTCGAGGATTAAGGCAAATGGCACGGAAAAACTTTGAAAATGTGTAATAATAAGTCAAACTTTTTGGCAAACGAAATGACTTTGCATATCAAAAAAATATTTATGTATGCAATCACAGTGACGTCAATTCATCTCTCAAATGAGAAATGCAACAACAAAAAAAGAATTTCCGGTTTTCAGGAGGCACAGCACTTCACTTCATGCAGTCTGTGTCATATTCATCGTCTTCTCTGAGAGGTCTGTAATGTGTCGTCCCTCATGCTTCGCCATGAATGCTTTTTAAAAAAATATGACAAGGTTTTAATAAATACTGAAAACAAAGAAGAAACATACACTTATAATTAAATTTTAGTCTTGTTTCAGGACAATTTAGAGGTATACGCGTAAAAAACATGCAATATTGGACAATTTAGAGGTATACGCGTAAAAAAACAAAGGGCTACCGTCTGACTGGAGAACGGCTCACTGTTCGACCTGCAAACAGGTCATCGTGTGTCTCTAGAACAAGTCACGATATGCCCTGAGTACTAAAGTCATCGTCTTGAATGAGAATATGTCACCGTCTGACCTGAGAAACCGTGTTCTCTGAGTGCGTGATGCCTTGCGACCTGTCTACGACTCAATACACATCGAACTAGGGTCACTTCACGGAAATGGAGGTCATTAGGTAGGATAAATATACACCTGCAGGTAACGTTTAGTTAGATGCGGCAATCCATGCATGTTGCAAACTGCAGTAACTTGCAATACGATACGTTTTGCTGTTTTTGTAGTATTTGGCTGACATGCAGACTTAGGCAGCGTGCGACTCAGTGCAGCAAATGGCAAGCACTGACGGTAGCCTAGCAGAGGAGCACATGCACTGTGGGGAGCACTGTAGGGGAGCATAAGCACTGTGGGAAGCACTGTATATACAAGCTGATCAACTTAGCATAACGGCTGGTTACATCAACCAAGTCTTCCATGTCAATTCTATAAGTCAAATCCGACACCAACGGTTAACCTTTCCTGCCATCATCTCACCTCAATCTATTTGGGTCATCTGTCTACTAAGCTCCTAATCTCGTCAGCCTGGCAACACACCATCAATCACACTTAGTTAGTCAAGCTACTGCCCACCTGAGCCCGGTCACACCATAAATCATACTTCGTTCTTCTGTCTATTACCCTCCTTAGCCTGGCAGCAACAACAATCACCCTTTGTTTTTCTTTCTACTACCCTCCTAAGCCTGGCTACACACACCATCAATCATAGTTAGTTCCTCTGTCTACTACCCTCCTATACCTGGCAACCACACACCATCAATCACATTTTGTTCTTCTTTCTACTACCCTCATAAGCCTGGCTTCATAGACCATCAACCATACTTAGTTCTTCTGTCTACTTCCCTCCTTAGCGCAGTCGCACCATCAATCACACTCAGTCCTCTGTCTACTACTTTACTAAGCCTGGTCACACCATCAATCATACTTATTTCCTCTGTCTATTACCCTCCTAACCTGGCCACACCATCAGTCAAACTAAGATCCTCTGTCTACTACCCGCCTAGGGTCGGGGACATTATCAATCAAGCGTGTACACCAACCTCAACAGCTCAACATGTCAGTCTATACAATTTCACTAAAAACATGCTCCAGGTATCTTCTCAATCCTCGCATATCGCACATTAGTTTTACCTTCACAACACCTCGTTGTTTCTCGATATATTCATCAGAAACTTTTATGACCAACATAAATGTATTGAATACGTTAAATCTACCAAAGCAGTCAACGGATCACCTATGTTCAACAGGCCGGGAGTAGAATCCGAATTCTATTAACAGTTCTCTCAAACTCAAACAAAGCAATACAATAATGTTCCCCGTGACAACAAAACAATGTTCTCAGCCCATTTTCCTCACACCTTTATGACAGCCACTTCATCATTTCCCTCTATCCAGTGCGTCCTCACCACAGCCACTCAAGCGGCCCCTATCCAAATATCTCCTTCTCTCCGCCAAGCACTCAAAATGTCATTCAGCTCGAAGTCTCTGTGCATTACAGCCTCAAGTCAGATCTCAACCCTCCCCCTATCCGTTAGACTCTCACCTCTCGGTCAGCGAATCCCCAAGCCTCTGCTCACCTCAACGACTGAGTACCCCAGTCAATATCTATAACACGCTACTGACAACCACCAACAATTACAACCCCACGTAAGCTATAAAACCTCCTAGCCCATTCCCGTACATCCCTAACCCTTACATACACACAACAGCCGCTCTACCCGAGCCAAGTTCTGTGCATCCGCGCCCAGTACAGCAGTACCCATCACATCCTCACGATAGCCCCAAACCCCCAACCCCTCTCCATTTCCCCACGCAGTCACTATCCTAAACCACTGTTGTTGGAAATAAAAAAAAGCAGCTTAGCGGCTCAAATGAACAGATGCAGTTTTTTATAGCCACACTCCGTGCCACGATCAAAAACAATGCAATAAAAAAGAGGCAGGGATTCTTCTACCGGCGTGTTTGTAAAAAGGTAATATTGTGACCACGGCTCTCGTAGTATTTTGTTCTGATTGCGCTCGGACTCTTGTTATAAATCCTGACTAAAGAAAATGGTTAGGAAAATTTGTTGAGCTTTTTCAATGCAACATATGGGTTAACTTAAACAGCGTTTTTGTAGATAATGTACGTAAGAGAACACAATTTCTTTTTGCGAGGCGACCATAGTTGCCTACCGTCTCTGTAGACAGCGTGCTGTCGCTTGTGTGGCTTTACTGCACCCAGAGTAGATTTTTTTTTTCAGATAGGCGAATCATACAATCTCCATTATTGTTTGCAAGAATTGTAATGAAACTTACCTTTGGCCATTCTGCTGTCTAAATGAAACCGTTTTTATCCTGTCATGTTCCTACTTTCAAGAATTGCATGGAATAATCCTCCAATTTTGTATATTTAGGTTTATGTTATGCGGACCCGCAACACTCTTTCAGTGTGTACATAAGCTTGAAAAAAACATGACACTTCAAAATTAAAGAGATATGGAAGATGCCTATATTTGTTTGCATTGAGTCAGCAATTAAATATTATAATCAATGTGGAGATAATTATTTATTCGTTAAAATTTTGATTTTTTTTTATTCATTTGCTAATAATTGCAAGTTATCGATCGTGTCTCGTGATGGTTGCTTGTTGTCCTTGCTGTTTGATCGTTGATGGTGTGACTTCATGAGAGGACCAATGGTACTAACGACTGGTGAGATATTCAATTATATTTCTGATGCATTTATATTTAGTAAAAAAAATCTCCTGTATTAGAATCGCACCAACTAAAAATTTCCGCTGAGCTAATGTCAGCCCACACAATTCTGCTGTGTTCGATTGAAAAAGAAAGTTACACATATAATACAGAGGTGTATCCAAACATTTTCAACGACCCTCGGCAATACTGGAAGAATCTTTAATATAGATTGGTTGCGTGCTGGATACTCAGCCCACACAAATTCATTAACATGTTTGGACTGGGATATTGTAAAAACGTTCAGTGTCCACGTACGTCGGCCTCGGGATTGGAAAAAAAGCGATGTAGCTGGGTCGACATCTTTTCCATTTTTGGATTGTAGTGTTCTGCATACAAATATTATCTGGCAAACTAACTATTTTATTAACTAAATTAAAATATGTCTGCCATACCAACAAATAAAATAGTTTAAATTCACCATTAAAGAGTTTCAACGAGTCGGCAAACACGAAAAATTGTTATCATACAACGGAGGCCACATAATGGTGGATTAAAAATGAAAAAATATTATTCCCGAGGAACAATTCTCGGGAACATCATTTTAATTACATAAAATGTAGTTTTTTTTTGTATGAAAAATCAATTGTCTATTGGAAAATAAATTATTTATACTTCGTGATATTTATTACACTTCATTGACCGCGAAACACAGATTTTGTATTCCAACATTTTGAGTCTTTATTACTGGGAACCGTAATCGTCTGATCTGTGATTCCTACGATGAAAATCAAATGAAATACCTGAATAATTTTTTTACCTCAATTAAATATAAATACAAAAAATATCATACAAAAAATCACTCGCACCGCTGTTACGGGACATCGTACCGCTGCTGCGGGACATCGCGTCAACAAAATAGCCGTCAATGCATGGTTACAACAGCCGTCATTGCACAGTGCTGTATAAGCTATTCGCTCTGTAAGGGTACCCTCACGCGTCTCCCTCCTCCCCCGCGCCCCTACAACCATTGCCAATGCTGATCGTCTCCTACACCTCAACCGTATTCTAAGACGTTTCTGGAATTACGATTTTCAACATTGTCAAGTGTTGCCGGTTCTCTGTAACAAAACCACAAGTCGCTTTTATCAGGTAGTATCATAGTATTGTACCACTGGTGCTCAGCCGGTCATGTCTGCTACGAGGTTGGTGCCCATAATCATGATATCATTCCGTTATTGAGGAGCAGATGGGAGCAGCTACGAGCTAGATTAGCTTTGCATTCAACCCAAAGCCCGCAATAAGAAGTAACCTTGCGCTAACTCTCATCCGACGATACGCGCATACGACTCTCATTTGTACTATTCCTGTTTTAATTCCGTTTTCGAATCGTCGACGTAGTCGTTACATCTCGCATTGAATCATAGTATTGTATTCATATCTGCTATCAACAAGAAATCACAATAAATATAATTCAAGCAAACGGTTCATTTTTCCACCGGTAAACTTTATAACAGTCCAAGATGGTTCAGGCTAAGCTAGAATATAACATCGGCCACACCTCGTACAACCCCGAACAAATGGATCACCAAAGTTCTTCTGGCTCTGCCAGGACTTTGCGAAGCAGTCCCTAAAATGGGGAATGCAAGACACTGCGCTGTGAATTTGGTCAAGCGGCAGAGGAAACCAAACTACAGGAAGAACAAATCTGTCACGCCTTAGATGACTTATCCAAAACAGAGACAGTCTCACCCAATGGCTCATCTATAACAGAGGCAGTCAACACGAATACCCGATTGCTAGCTGTTGAACTAAAATTGAAAATCGTGCTGAAACAATTTCACGAATTTAAAGATCTGATAATCAGCGAATTAGCAGCTGTCAAAGAAACTGTCGAGACCACCCAAAATCAAGTGAATGAACTTCAATTGCACCTTGACTCCAAATTTGCCACGAAGCTTTCAGCTTTGGACGCTGAGACAAACGATCGGATTAGGCCGATAGAAAATTCAGTAATAGATAGCGAGGCACTGTACACAACTGTAGTTAGTAGGAAGCAGCCACGCTGTGACAATGCAACACACGTTGGACCACAATCCCATCCCTTTTGACCAAATACACGTAACCGATCCGATGTATTGACCGATGAAATGTTCTCTCAGAATACAGAATAAATTTTTGTAATAGGTGATTACAATGTCACCTCCTCCAAACCAGATCAGCGAGAAGGGAGAATTCAATTACAAATACTCGGCAAAGTTGATTTGAAAATTGACGAGGTCGAAGGTAAAACCGCAAAGGAAAGGATACGTTCATCTAAGCGAATTATAATACAAGTCGGAGCTAAAGACGTGTCGCAGACAGAATCGACATAAAAAATGTATGAAACAATGCCAAACTACATCAAACCTTCACACGCGAACCTCCATGTCACTGGCATCCTGCCCAATCAGAAACAAGGTAGATACAAGTTAAGCAAAATGATTTTACTTAACAATCGCCTAGCAACTTTCTACAGAGCGCAGAAACTCTCTTTCTCGGATCATTGGGATACAATGATCGACACAAAGTACTATAACTTTGATAAAAGCACCAACAAGGCTTGCATTAACACGTATGGACTTGAAACCAACGAAACCTCCTTAAAAACATCGGCACTGGACTTGTCAAAGCAAATAAGTCAAAAAACGTAAACGATATCAACGATAACACGTAAACGATAACACGAGAAACACAACCAATACAAGTGCCCATCATAAAACCACCACAGGTCCTAACAAAAAAGTTCCTGTCATCAATCCAGTCCGAGTTATAGGCAGTAGTCGCAGCTCTGCTAGAACAACCCGCGTAAACGAAAACGAAAGTCTTAGCTCCGACACATGGCCTCAGAGTAGAAACAAAATAGGTCAAGCAAATCAAGTCAATATGACTAACGGTACTCTCAAATGTTACTACGTGAACGCCAGAATAACAATCACTGAATCGTGGATGAAATTAAGCACCAGGCATTCTTTAGGCGAATTTACTCTTCCCAGTTACTCACTATTTCACAAAGATATACAAAGCCGAGAGGGCGGAGGAGTGCTGTTTTGTCATGAAAAACACTGCAAATATTAGAAGTTACTATTCCAAACAACAGGTATGACATATTATCAATCCAAGTAGTCGGTAAACATATAAAATGTCAAATCACTAGCGTCTATCGCCCCCCCAAAAGCAAGGTTGCAGATGATATCGATCTTTACAACACCCTCGTCGATGTTGTCACAGCACAACACAGTGTTAAGCTTGGCGACTTCTATATCCCCGACATTGATTGGGAATCAGACGGATGCACTGCTACCGGCCAACATCTGATTTATTTTGCAGACGATAAGTTCATGACCCAAATGATGCAGACACCTACAGGAGGTAGCAACATTCTTGGTCTCCTATTTAGTGCAAGCGACTCTCATATCTCGAACGTCGAAGTAGGCGAACTACTCGGAACTAGTGACCACAACTGTATCCGTTTTTTGATAGAGCTCGAGTTGAAAACACCAACAAACTGCGAAAAAATCCTTAACTTCAGATGAGCTAATTTTGATGACTTGAGACAGTCAATAGCGTCAGCATGTATTACCCTCGGACAAGATGTCAATCAATTGCTTGACTGTTTCTTGACTGCACTTAAAATATATCGTTATGAGCTTATCCCGCTCAAAAACAGGCGAACAACAGTATATTAGCCCTTGTACTGGAAAATAGAATTGCAGCTCCTTCATTCACAAAAGAAAGCAAAGCATTCGATAAAGCAGAGACATCCACATGATGACGTAGCAGAAAAATGAATACAAAATTAGCAGGCAAGATCTTAAGAGGGTCCTTTTTCGTTATATTCCAAACAAAAAAATTCAAAATCTGTAATAGGTCCTCTCGAGAACAATGTTGGTGTACTAGAAACGAACGACACCAAAATGAGTGTTCTACTTAATGAATATTCTTGTTCATATTTAAGTTAGAGAATCAGGATATTCCTAATCTTGAGGATATCATAGCGGCAAAACATATTGAAGCCCTCAATACAGTGAACTTTACACCCGCCGAAGTTATTAAATATATAGATAAATTGAAAGTCACCAAATCTCCAGGTCCAGACCCAATTCATCCCAGAATTCTATATGGGACTAGAAATGAAATCGCCGAACATTTATCGAACATTTTCACCGAATCTCTCAGAAATGGCACCTGCCCCTCCAAATGGAAAAAGGCCAATGTTATCTCAATTTAAAAAAAAGGGGACATGAAGTGTCTCTGCAACTACCGTCCAATTAGTCTGACCTCAGTCAATGACAAGTTGATGGAAAGTTTGACAACGAATAAAATTACAGAATTCTTAGAATCAAACATATTGATTGGCAACTCCCAGCATGGCTTCAGACACAACCGTTCCTGTCTTACAAATTTGCGACTCTTTTTCAGATATATTTTCGAAATCCACGACACCAAATCTCCGATCGATATAATTTACCTTTACTTTCAAACAGCCTTTGATAAAATCCCCCGCAAGCGCCTAATTAGTGAATTGCACAACATCGGTATTCGAGCCGAGCTTAACAACTGGATAAAATGCTGGCTTACGAACAGACGGCTGCGAGTTGTACTTAACGGAGCTTCCTCCCCTGGGGTAATGTTACAAGCGGCGTGCCTCAAAGATCCGTGTTAGGGCCAGTTCTCTTTATAATATTCATTGACGATCTCGATAGCAACGTGCTCTCAAACATTAGCAAGTTTGCAAACGATGCTAAGATCAGAGGAAAATTACAAACTGAACTAGAGTGTTAGCAGATCTACTGAGCCTTGAACAAATTTGTTGATTGGTCAGAAAAGTGGCAAATGGAATTTAATGTAGAGAAATGCAAAGTAATGCACATAGGTCCTCCTAACCCCATACACGAATATTCAATGTCAAGAAACTCATCCCCGTCACAGAGGAGAGAGATTTAGGTGTCATCATTAGTAACGACTTAAAAAGCAGCAAGCAATGTTACGATACTGTCAAGAAAGGCAACAAAATGCTAGATATGATATCCCGCACTATCTCGTACAAAACCCAACACAGTATGCTCAAGTAATTTAATACATATTAAACTTGAGAAGGTTCAACGTAGAGCTACCAAACTCATCCCCTTTCTTCGGAATAAATCATACGAAGACAGGCTTTGTGAACTCAATCTTTATTCGCTAGAGAAACGTCGTGTCAGAGGCGACATGATAGAAGTGTGGAAAGTTATGAAAGGTAAGGAAAACGTCGACCGAGGGAGCCGTTCCACTTTAGATGCAAACGGAGTGACTAGGAACAATGAATACAAATCGTTGGGAAACGTTTCCCTTTCAACATTACGCGCAATTTCTTCACGTATTGAGTTGTCAAAGAACGGAACATCTTCCAGCGGAGGTTGTGAACAGCAGTACAATCGAAACGTTTAATTCGCAGCTCGATAAGTTCTACATAAATCGTCGATAAATAGCTAAACCGTTCCATTTCTTGTTGTTATATAAATAAACAGAAATGGCACACGAAGTTCTTCAAGACGTTTTATTACAGAACTAATCCTCTTGCTATCAAAAGACAACCTTTTCTGGCTAATTGGCTTCTTGGACGTTCTACTCCAGAATTATCCCTCTTGCTATCAAAAGGCAACCTAGTTTGTGCCAATAGGCCTGTTGTTGTCTTCCTACACTTGTAAACACTTGTAAACACTCATGATTACATAGGGAATGAAAAATTTATTGATGAGATCATGATTATTAATATAAAGAAGCGTTCATTTTCCTCAACCATTCACACACCAAATAAATCCTTTATCTTACTAGCTCATTAAACATCCCCGCAATTAATGAGATAATATTAAAAGAGTACTGTTAGCTAATTGGTATGTGTAACCTTTCTTTGCATAGTGTCATATATTTTACATGTTTTTGATTCATATCAGAGAATGCCGTGTTATGGTGGCGTGCAATTGTTCATCACTACACAGTTACAACAATATGTATTTAACGAAATGCTTTTATGACTGTCATAGGTTTGGTCGAAAATATGACTCATCTCATCAGTGGAATTAACAGATATTTTTGGTGTAGTACTCTTATATATACTAGCAATCGTTTAAATTTAGTGATTGCCGTCCTTAATGCTCGCTGATGTTGCATGACACCTCTAAAACATTCATTGAAAAATAAAATATAGATCAACATTGCTCAAGCCTCTCAGGAGCAAAGAATGAGGTTAACTATCATTTCATGAGCATCTCGAGGTTGGAAAAGAGGTTAGCATGAGAACCTCAATTATAATACATGAGGTTATCATCTCATGGGCTACTCATGAACAAAAAAGAAGGTGAAACCTCTGGAACATGTTATGAGAAAGGAAAAAAAATAAATGAGATTATTATCTCAGAAGCATATCGTGAGCAAAAAAAATAGGTGACTATTTCAAGACCGTCAGATGAACCGGAAATAAGGTTTTGCTTCTTATCACTCCTCGCTCATGCACTGCAATGCCACAGATAGTGTCAAGGCACTGCGAACGTGGATATTTAATTTATGTATTGCAACTTTGCAGCCATCCCGACACTCTCAATTGCATTATTTTTCCAACTTCGTCCAACAAGAAGTCATACATGCCGGAGCCAGGGACGGCGCGAAGGTCGCGACCACCAATTCATTATTGATGATAGAGCCAGGAACGGGTGCGAAGATCGCCACCACCAATTCATCATTGTACCAATATGCAAAGTACGAAATAAACAAGCTAAGCGCTTCGTAAGTCGCCACTTTGCCCAGCTGCTTAGGACGGAAATCGGCGGAAATTTCGCACTTATGCAAATACGCAGTCCGCTAAATTTCCGCGGGGCCCAGCCAAGAGAGGGGGATAACAGAGGGGAGCTTTCCGATCTCTACGAAGGGAGATTTATCGAGTAAATCTCCGGGCGATCGTTATTTGCCATGGGGCTCAATTGGAGACTTGGTAGGAACGGATCGCGGCTAGTGAAAGGCTCAACAGGAGACTTGGTATAAACGCAAGGCGGCAAGTGAAAGGCTCAACAGAAGACTTAGTAGGAACGGAAGGCGGCTAGTGATGGGTTCAACAGGAGACTTGTAACAAACAGAAGGTGACTGTTGTTACCCTCAACGTCACGCTCAGTAAAACAGATGGCGGCTGATGAGAGGTTCAACCTGAGGCTTATTCAAAACGGAAGACACCCGATGAGAGGCTCAACAGGAGGTTTGCTAGAAACGAATGACGGCCATTTTAGGCTGGCTCAACATGAGGATTGTTCAAAACGGAAGGCAGCTATTGTGATTTTTTTAAACAGAATGCGTCTTAAAAAATGGATGACAAACGAAAAATGATGCCTGGTTTCCCTGCTTGTGAATGTCAACTCCCCATGGCAGCGAATGTATGATTTTCTCGGCCGCTTAAAACAGTGACACCGCAACCGAGCTTATTTCTTCTTTTGTCAACAATCGACGATAAATAATAATTCCTACAACTCTGATAAAACAGCCACTCACATAAGCAATCGCGACTCTGATATCATCATGAATGCAATAAAGGGATGAAGGATATTCGATATAACTAATTACAGTGCCGGTATTTTGACTAACATCGTAGTTATACACACAATTCAGCGTAAATAATTGAATAATTTCTAGCGAAATAGAATGGTATGACGGTACTAGAGTTGATCAATTTTTTGGAAAATAAGTGGATTCATAGATTTTTTTTTGTGAATTTAAATATATTGTAAGAAAATATTTTACCAAAAACTTGTGGTGGTGAAACGGTGACAAATTCTCCTTCGTTTCCTACTTGCATAGGAATTCCTTTCGTTGAATAGTTAGGTTTGCCATCTTAACATTGATTGTTTTACTCGAGACAAAGGGTATGCTCCGTGGGAAGCCAAGGAGCATACCCGTTGTCACGCGGAGCGATTAGTCAGTTGAAGTTGGCATATTCTTGATGAACTACAACCTCATGCAACTAAAAGCTAGATCTTAATGAACTTTAAATTGTATGAAATTGTCGAATCACAATATCGGCCGTAAATGGATATATTCAAAGTACTTATTTACATTCGAGAAATTATTAACAACTAATGTCATGTTTACCGCACGATCAGATGACTCAGGGATATAACGTTAGCCTTGGATGCAAGAGGTGCCACGTCCGAGGCTCAGCGATGACTCAGGGATAGACCGTTAGCCTATTATGTAAGAGGCGCCACCTCCGAGGCGCAGCGATGGCTCAAGGATAGAACGTTAGCCTAGTATGCAAGAGGTGCCACGTCCGAGGCGCAGCGATGACTCAGGGATAGAACGTTAGCCTACTATCCAAGAGGTGCCACGGCCGAGGCGCAGTATGTTTACGACCGATCAGGCATTAGAACGACCATCATAACGGACGCTTTTACAACCATCGACTGGCGTTCTATGATGCCGGCTGCTCTTGGTCTTCGTCTAATCGCTTATACGCTGAATTTCCAGGTTCGCCAGTTCGATAACGGCAATCCGCTACCACTAATCGTCTAACGCTAATCCGCTAACTCTAATCCTCTAACGCTAATCTGCTAACATTAGAAATATTAGCCAGGCACTCAATCCATAGCAGTCCGCTTAAAGGTTTCTTGATTAAAGCCGATCGAAATTAAACGTAAACAATGTCTAGGTTTTTCTTCAATCGAATCAATACACATGAAATAATCGTAATTTACTATTACTACACATTCTCCTCCTAATCCTCCTCAACCTGGAGATGCCACCACTTCCCCTTCAATAGGGAAAAATGGCTGGCCCAGATTGGGTAGGAAAAGAAAAATGTGGATTACCGGGAAAGGCTGGATAATTTTTATTCATTGATTCTATTGGAATAAAATAAAAACTTACAAGGTAATTTAATTT
>SDVV010007459.1:0-17772 GCA_016164225.1 Gammarus roeselii
ATATACCAACAATAACGTTGGGAGAAATGTATGTGGACAGTGAAATCATCATTGGAAAAACTTCAGTCATCGCCAAGATTCGATCCTGCGTCGCCGGAATACGAGTCCAGCACTCTACGCACTAGGCCATCCAACACAACAAAAGTTGTGATTCAAGCTTTCGTGGGTATTGTACTGTTTTAGGGTCGACTACCAATTCCTCTGTTTTATCACTGTTAAGGCACAATAACCGTGCTCATAGATGTTAGAGAGAATATACCAACAATAACGTTGGGAGAAATGTATGTGGACAGTGAAATCATCATTGGAAAAACTTCAAATGTATGTGGACAGTGAAATCATCATTGGAAAAACTTATAGGTGTTTTAGTTTTGTTTAGGTGTATTAGGTGTTATAGGTGTTATATGTGTTATAGGTGTTTTAGGTGTTATAGGTGTATAAGGTGTTTTAGTTTTTACTTGTTTGAGTTGTTTTAATTGTTGTAGTTGCTTTAGTTGTTATAATTGTTATAGTTGTTATAATTGTTTTAATTGTTTTAGTTGTTTTTTGTTGTTTTAGTTGTTTTAGTTGTTTTAGGTGTTCTAATTGTTATAGGATTTGAGTTGTTATATGTGTTTTAGGTGTTTTATGTGTATTAGGTGTTCTAGTTGTTATATGTTTTAAAGGTGTTATAGGTGTTTTAGGTGTTTTAGGTGTTGTAGGTGTTGTAGTTATTTTAGTTGTTCTAGGTGTTTTAGTTGTTATAGGTGTTTTAGTTGTTATAGGTGTTATAGTTATTTAGGTGTTTTAGTTGTTTAGGTGTTTTAATTATTTTAGGTGTTTTAGTTGGTCCAGTTGTTCTAGTTGTTTTAGTTGTTTAGTTGTTTTAGTTGTTTTAGGTGTTCTAGATGTTGTAGTTGTTTTAGTTGTTTAGTTTTTCTAGTTGTACTAGTTGTTTTAGTTGTTGCAGTTGTTTTAGTTGTTTAAGTTGTTTGGGTTGTTGTAGTTGTTATAGTTGTTGTAGTTGTTTCAGTTGTTTCTGTTGTTATAGTTGTTTTAGCTGATATAGTTGTTTAGTTTTTTTAGTTGTTATAGTTGTTTTAGTTGTTTTAGTTGTTGTAGTCGTTTTAGTTGTTGTATTTCTTTTTGTTGTTTTAGTTGTTATAGTTGTTATTGTTGTTCTAGTTGTTTTAGTTGTTATAGTTTTTTAGTTTTTTTTTAGTTGTTCTAGGTGTTATAGTTGTTTTAGTTGTCTTAGTTGTTTTAGTGGTTCTAGTTGTTGTAGTTTTTTTAGTTGTTCTAGGTGTTATAGATGTTTTAGGTGTTATAGTTGTTTAGGTGTTATAGTTGTTTTAGGTGTTGTAAGTGTTATAGGTGTTTTAGTTGTTTAGGTGTTAAAGTTGTTCTAGGAGCTTTAGTTGTTTTAGTTGTAATAGTTGTTATAGTTGTTCAGTTGTTTTAGTTGTTTTAGGTGTTTTAGATGTTGTAGTTGTTTTAGTTGTTTAGTTGTTCTAGTTGATCTAGTTGTTTTAGTTTTTCTAGTTGTTCCAGTTGTTTTAGTTGTTTTAGTTGTTTCAGTTGTTTTAGTTGTTCTAGTTGTTTTAGTTGTTCTAGTTGTTCTAGTTGTTTTAGTTGTTTTAGTTGTCTTAGTTGTTTTAGTTGTTTACGTGTTTAGTTGTTTTAGTTGTTTTAGTTGTTTAGTTGTTGTAATTGTTTAATTGTTCTAGTTGTTTTAGTAGTTTCAGTGGTTTCAGTGGTTTAGTTGTTTTAGTTGTTAAAGTTGTTCAAGGTGTTTTAGTTTTTTTAGGTGTTATAGTTGTTATAGGTGTTGTAGTTATTTAAGGTGTTTAGTTGTTTTAGGTGTTGTAGTTGTTTCATGTGTTGTATTTGTTTTAGGTGTTTTAGTTGTAGTAAGCGTTATAGTTGTTTAAGGTGTTTTAGTTGTTATAGGTGTTATAGTTGTTTTATGTGATATAGTTGTTATAGGTGTTTTAATTAATTTAGGTGTTTACGTTGTTTTAGGTGTTTAAGGTGTTTAAGGTGTTATAAGTGTTGTCGGTATTTTGGTTGTTTAGTTGTTTCAGTTGTTTTAGTTGTTCTATGTGTTTTAGTTGTTATGGGGGTTTTAGTTGTTTCAGCTGTTTTAGTTGTTATAGTTGTTATAGTTGTTTTAGTTGTATTAGTTGTTTTAGTTGTTTTAGTGGTTTTAGTTGTTGCAGTTGTTGCAGTTGTTTTAGTTGATATAGTTGTTTTAGTTGTTATAGTTGTTTTAGTTGTTATAGTTGTTTTAGTTGTTTTGGTTGTTTAGTTGTTTTAGTTGTTTAAGTTGTTCTAGGTGTTTTAGTTGTTTTGGGGTTTTTAGTTGTTATAGGTGTTTAGTGGTTTTGGGTGTTTTAGTTGTTCTAGTTGTTTTTGTTGTTCTGGGTGTTTTAGTTTTTCAAGCTATTATAGTTGTTTAGTTGTTTTAGGTGTTTTAGTTGTTTCCGGTGTTATAGTTGTTTCAGTTGTTCTAGTTGTTTCAGTTGTTATAGGGCTTTTAGTTGTTGAAGGTGTTTCAGTTGTTTTAGGTGTTCTAGTTGTTATAGGTGTTGTAGTTGTTTCATGTGTTATAGATATTTTAGTTGTTTATGTGTTTTAGTTGTTGTAGGGGTTTTAGTTGTTGAAGTTGTTATAGTTGTTTTAGGTGTTTTAGTTGTTATAGGTGTTTCAGTTGTTTTTAGGCGTGTAGTTGTTCTAGGTGTTTTAGTTGTTTGAGGTGTTTTAGTTGTTTAGTTGTTTTAGTTGTTTTAATTGTTTTAAATGTTGTAGTTGTTTTAGTCGTTATAGTTTTTAGGTGTTTTAGTTGTTTAAGTTGTTTCAGGTGTTCTAGTTGTTCAAGTTGTTTAAGTTGTACCAGGTGTTTTCGTTGTATTAGATGTTTTAGTTGTTCGAGTTGTTATAGTGGTTCTAGTTGTTGTATTTGTTTTAGTTGTTTTATGTGTTATAGTTGTTGCAGGTGTTTAGTTGTTTTATAGGGGTTTTAGGTGTTATATGTGTTTTGTAGTTGTTTTAGGTGTTTTAGTTGTTTCAGGTGTTTAGTTGTTATAGGCGTTGAAGTTGTTTTATGTGTTTTAGGTATTTTATTTGTTACAGGTGTTTAGTTGTTTAGGTGTTATAGTTGTTGCAGGTGCTTTATTTGTTTATAGGTGTTTTAGGTGTTTCAGGTGTTTTTTAGGTGTTGCTAGTTATTATAGGTGTTCTAGTTGTTTAGGTGTTTTAGTTGTTTCAGTTGTTTTAGTTGTTTTAGTTGTTATAGGTGTTTTAGTTGTTATAGTTGTTTCTGTTGTTTCAGTTGTTTCAGTTGTTTTATTTGTTCTAGCTGTTTTAGTTGTTCTAGTTGTTTTAGTTGTTATAGTTGCTTTAGTTATTCTAGTTATTCTAATTGTTATAGTTTTTTTAGTTGTTATAGTTGTTTAGTTGTTATAGTTGTTTTAGGTGCTCCAATTGTTATAGGATTTTAGTTGTTATAGGTGCTTGAGGTGTTTTAGGTGTATTGGGTGTTATAGGTGTTATATGTGTTGTAGGTTTTTTAGGTGTTAGAGGTGTTTTAGGTGTTCTAGGTGTTGTAGTTGTTTTAGTTGTTATAGGTGTTCTAGTTGTTTTAGGTTTTTTAGTTGTTATAGGTGTTTTAGGTATTATAGGTGTTTTAGTTGTTTTAGGTATTTTAGTTGTTTTATGTGTTTTAGTTGTTTTGGTGTTATAGGTGTTATAGGTGTTGTAGGTGTTTCAGGTGTTATAGTTGTTCTAGTTGTTTTATGTGTTTCAGTTGTTTTAGGTGTTATAGTTGTTATAGGTGTTTTAGTTATTTCAGGTGTTTTAGTTGTTTCAGGAGTTTAGTTGTTACAGGTGTTTTAATTGATTGGTATTTTAGGTGTTTTAGTGGTTCTAATTGTTTTGTTTGTTATAGGTGTTTTAGGTGTTTGAGTTTTTTAGTTGTTTTAGTTGTTTTAATTGTTGTAGTTGCTTTAGTTGTTCTAGTTGTTGTAGTTGTTTTAGGTGTTATAGTTGTTTTAGTTGTTTTAGGTGTTATAGTTGTTTAAGTTGTTTTAGTTGTTGAAGTTGTTTTAGGTGTTTTAGTTGTTTACGGTGTTATAGTTGTTTAGTTGTTTAGTTGTTTTAGTTGTTATATGTGTTTTAGTTGTTTTTTGGTGTTGTAGTTGTTCTAGATGATTTAGTTGTTAGAGGCGTTGTAGTTGTTTTATGTGTTATAGGTATTCTAGTTGTTTTAGGTGTTATAGTTGTTCAAGGTGTTATAGTTGTTTTCTAGGTGTTATAGTTGTTTTAGTTGTTAAAGTTGTTTTAGTTGTTTAGTTATTTTAGTTGTTTTAGGTGTTTTAGTTGTTGTAGTTGTTATAGTTGTTATAGTTGTTTAGTTGTTCTAGTTGTTCTAGTTGTTTTAGTTGATTTAGTTGTTGCAGTTGTTTTAGTTGTTTTAGTTGCTTGAGTTGTTTTAGTTGTTGCAGTTGTTTTAGTTGTTACAGTTTTTTTAGTTGCTATAGTTGTTTTAGCTGTTATAGTTGTTTTAGTTGTTTAAGTTGTTTTAATTGTTTTATTTGTTTTAGTCGTTTTAGTTGTTTTAGTTGTTTACGTGTTTTAGTTGTTCTAGTTGTTTTAGTTGTTTTAGTTTTTTAGTTGTTTTAGTTGTTATAGTTGTTTTAGTTGTTTCAGTTGTTTCAGTTGTTATAGTTTTTCTAGGTGTTTCAGTTTTTTTTTTTTTAGTTGTTTAGGTGTTTCAGTTGTTTGAGGTGTTTCAGTTGTTCTGTTGTTTTAGTTGTTCTAATTGTTTTAAATGTTCTAGTTGTTTTATTTAATCTAGTTGTTATAGGTGTTTTAGTTGTTTAGTTGTTTTAGGTGTTCTAGTTGTTCAAGTTGTTTTAGTTGTTCCAGGTGTTTTAGTTGTTTTAGTTGTTTGAGTTGTTTAGTTGTTATAGTGGTTTTAGTTGTTGTAGTTGTTTTAGTTGTTTAGGTGTTATAGTTTATTCAGGTGTTTAGTTGTTTCTAGGTCTTTTAGGTGTTCTAGGAGTTTCTAGCTGTTATAGGTGTTGTAGGTGTTCCTGGTGTTTTAGCTGTTATAGGTGTTGTTGTTGTTCTATGTGTTTTAGGTATTTAGTTGTTTCAGGTGTTTTAGATGTTTTAGGTGTTATAGTTGTTTTTTGTTGTTTTAGTTGTTTTAGTTGTTTTAGTTGTTTGAGTTGTTTCAGTTGTTTCAGTTGTTTCAGTTGTTATAGTTGTTCTAGGTGTTTTATTTGTTTTGGAGTTTTTAGTTGTTTAGGTATTCTAGTTGTTTATGGTGTTTTAGTTGTTTTAGTTGTTTTTGTTGTTTTAGTTGTTTTATTTGTTTTAGTTGTTTAGTTATTTTATTTGTTATAGTTGTTATAGCTGTTTTAGGTGTTTTAGTTGTTCGAGGTGTTATTGCTGTTTAGTTGTTTAGTTGTTATTGTTGTTTTAGGTGTTTCAGTTGATTGAGGTGTTTTAGTTGTTATATGTTTTATAGTTGTTATAGTTGTTTTAGTTGTTTTGGTTGTTAATTGTTTAGTTGTTTTAGTTGTTCTAGGTGTTTTAGTTGTTTTGGGGGTTATAGTTGTCATAGGTGCTTTAGTTGTTTGGTGTTTTAGGTGTTTTAGGTGTTGTAGGTGTTGTATGTGTTCTAGTTGTTCTAGTTGTTTAAGGCGCTATAGTTGTTTTAGGTGTTGTAGTTGTTATATGTGTTTTAGTTATTTCATGTGTTTTAGTTGTTTTAGGTGTTTTAGTTGTTTTGGTGATTAGATGTTATAAGTGTTTTAGGTGTTTTAGTTGTTTTGTTTGTTATAGGTGTTATAGGTGTTTTCGTTTTTGTAGTTGTTTCAGTTGATCTAGTTGTTTCAGTTGTGATATGTGTTCTAGTTGTTGTAGTTGTTTTAGTTGTTTTAGGTGTTATAGTTTTTTTAGTGGTTTTAGTTGTTGTAGTTGTTTTAGTTGTTTAGGTGTTATATTTGTTTCAGGTGTTTAGTTGTTTTTAGGTGTTTTAGGTATTCAATGAGTTTCTTGCTGTTTTAGGTGTTATAGGTGTTCCAGGCGTTTTAGTTGTTATAGGTGTTGTGGTTGTTTTATGTGTTTAGGTAATTTGGTTGTTCAGGTATTTCAGTTGTTTCATGTGTTTTAGTTGTTATATGTGTTATAGTTGTCTTAGTTGTTTTAGTTGTTTTAGTTGTTATAGTTTTTTTAGAGGCTTTAGTTGTTGTAGTTGTTTAAGTTGTTTAGGTGTTATTGTTGTTTCAGGTGTTCTAGTTGCTTATAGGTGTTATAGGTGTTATAGGTGTTTTAGGTGTTTATAGTTGTTCTAGGTGTTTTAGTTGTCTAGGTGTTCTAGTTGATTCAGTTGTTTAGTTGTTTTAGTTGTTTTAGGTGTTTTAGTTGATGTAGTTGTTTAAGTTATTTCAGTTGTTTCAGTTGTTTCAGTTGTTTTAGTTGTTTTATTTGTTCTAGCCGTTTCAACTGTTCTAGTTGTTTTGGTTGTTTTAGTTGTTATAGTTGTTTTAGTTGTTTTAGGTGTTTAAGTTTTTATAGGTGTTTTAGTTGTTTTAGTTGTTTTAGTTGTTATAGTTGTTTCAGTTGTTTTAGTTGTTTTAGTTGTTTTGGGTGTTCTAGTTGTTATAGGTGTTTAGTTGTTTAGTCGTTCCAGTTGTTTCAGTTGTTTCAGTTGTTTTAGTTGTTTTATTTGTTCTAGCTGTTTTAGTTGTCCAAGATGTTTTAGTTGTTCTAGTTAGTGTAGTTGTTTTAGTTATTTTAGTTGTTTTAGATGTTCTAGTTGTTCTAGTTGTTATGGTTGGTCTAGTTGTTTTAGTTTTTTTAGTTGTTTTAAGTGTTCTAGTTGTTTTAGGATTTAGTTGTTATAGGTGTTTAGGTGTTTTATGTGTTTTAGGTGTATTGAGTGTTGTAGGTGTTTGTGTATTACGTGTGTTTTATGTGTTTTAGGTGTTTTATGTGTTATAGTTGTTATAGTTGTTTTATGCGTTTTAGTTGTTGCATGTGTTCTAGTTGTTATAGGTGTTATAGTTATTTTAGGTGTTTAGTTGTTTTAGGTGTTATAGTTGTTATAGGTGTTTTAGTTGTTTCGGTGTTTTAGGTGTTTTAAGTGTTGTAGGTGTTGTATATGTTCTAGTTGTTTTAGTTGTTTTAGGTGTTATAGTTGTTATAGGTGTTGTAGTTGTTATATGTGTTTAGTTATTTCATGTGTTTTAGTTGTTTTATGTGTTTTAGTTATTTTGGTGTTTAGATGTTATGAGTGTTTTAGGTGTTTTAGTTGATTTGTTCGTTATAGGTTTATAGGTGTTCTAGTTTTTGTAGTTCTTTTAGTTGTTTTAATTGTTGTAGTTGTTTTAGTTGTTTTAGTTGTTGTAGTTGTTTTAGTTGTTGTAGTTGTTGTAGTTGTTTATGGTGTTTTAGTCGTTTTAGGTGTTATAGTTGTTTAAGTTGATTTAGTTGTTTAGTTGTTTCAGTTGTTTCTAGTTGTTTTAGTTGTTTTAGCTGTTTTAGTTGTTCAAGTTGTTCAAGTTTTTTTAGTTGTTTAGTTGTTATAGTTGTTTAAGTTGTTTATAGTTGTTTCAGTTGTTATAGTTGTTTTAGTTGTTATTGTTGTTTTAGTTGTTTTAGTTGTTTTTGTTGTTTTAGTTGTTCTAGTTGTTTTAGTTGTTTAGTTATTTTATTTGTTTTAGTTGTTATAGCTGTTTTAGGTGTTATAGTTGTTCTAGGTGTTATAGTTGTTTAGTTGTTTAGTTGTTTTTGTTGTTTTAGGGGTTTCGGTTGTTTGATGTGATCTAGTTGTTATATGTTTTGTAGTTGTTTTAGGTGTTTTAGTAGTTATAGTTGTTTTAGTTGTTTTGGTTGTTTAGTTGTTTAGTTGTTTTAGTTGTTCTAGGTGTTTTAGTTGTTTTGGGGGTTATAATTGTTATAGGTGCTTTAGTTGTTTGGTGTTTTAGGTGTTTTAGGTGTTGTAGGTGTTGTATGTGTTCTAGTTGTTCTAGTTGTTTTAGGTGTTATAGTTATTTTAGGTGTTGTAGTTGTTATATGTGTTTTAGTTATTTCATGTGTTCTAGTTGTTTTAGGTGTTTTAGTTGTTTTGGTGTTTAGATGTTATAATTGTTTTAGGTGTTTCAGTTAATTTGTTTGTTATAGGTGTTATAGGTGTTTTAATTTTTGTAGTTGTTTCAGTTGTTTATGTGTTATAGTTGTTTCAGGTGTTCTAGTTGCTTATAGGTGTTCTAGGTGTTATAGGTGTTTTAGGTGTTTATAGTTGTTTTAAGTGTTTTAGTTGTCTAGGTGTTCTAGTTGATTCAGTCGTTTAGTTGTTTTAGTTGTTTTAGGTGTTATAGTTGTTGTGGTTGTTTAAGTTATTTCAGTTGTTTCAGTTGTTTCAGTTGTTTTAGTTGTTTCATTTGTTCTAGCTGTTTTAGTTGTTCTAGTTGTTTTGGTTGTTATAGTTGTAATAGTTATTTTAGTTATTTTAGTTGTCCTAGTTGTTATAGTTATTTAGTTGTTATGGATGTTTTAGTTGTTTGGTTGTTTTAGGTTTTCTATTGTTATAGGATTTGTTGTTATAGGTGTTATAGGTGTTTTAGGTGTTATATGTGTTAAAGGTGTTATAGGTGTTTTAGGTGTTTTAGGTGTTGTAGGTGTTGAAGTTGTTATAGTTGTTTTAGGTGTTTTAATTGTTTTAGGTGTTATTGTTGTTATAGGTGTTTTTGTTATTAAGGTGTTTTAGTTGTTTAGGTGTTTTAGTTATTTTAGGTGTTTTAGTTGGTCCAGTTGTTCTAGTTGTTTTAGTTGTTTAGTTGTTTTAGCGGTTTTAGTTGTTTTAGTTGTTATATTTGTTTCAGTTGTTATAGCTGTTTTAGGTGTTTTAGTTGTTGTAAGTGTTGTAGTTGTTTTAGTTGTTTTAGTTGTTATAGTTGTTGTAGGTGTCATAGTTGTTTGCGGTGTTTCAGTTGTTTTAGTTAATTAGCTGTTTTCGTTGTTCTAGTTGTTATAGTTGTTTTAGTTGTTTTAGTTGTTCTAGTAGTTCTAGTTGTTTTAGTTATTATAGTTGTTATAGTGGTTTTAGTTGTTGTAGTTGTTTTAGTTGTTATAGTTATTCTAGTTGTTTTAGTTGTTTTAGTTGTTATAGTTGTTTTAGTTTGTTTTAGCTTTTTAGTTGTTATAGTTGTTATAGTTGTTATAGTTGTTTAAGTTGTTTTAGTTGTTATAGTTTTTGTAGTTGTTTTAGTTGTTTCAGTTGTTTTAGTTGTTCAGTTTTTTAGTTGTTTTAGGTGTTTTAGTGGTTTTAGTTGTTGTAGTTGTTTTAGTTGTTTTAGGTGTTATAGTTGTTTTAGGTGTTATAGTTGTTTTAGGTGGTATAGTTGATTTAGGTGCTGTAAGTGTTATATGTGTTTTAATTGTTTTAGGTGTTATAGTTGTTTTAGGTGTTTTAGTTGTTATAGTTGTTATAGTTGTTTTAGTTGTTTAGTTGTTTTAGTTGTTTTAGGTGTTTTAGATGTTGTAGTTGTTTTAGTTGTTTTGTTTTTCTAATTGTTCTAGTTGTTTTAGTTGTTATAGTTATTGTAGTTGTTTTAGTTGTTTAAGTTGTTTGAGTTGTTTTAGTTGTTTAGTTGTTGTAGTTGTTTCAGTTGTTTCAGTTGTTATAGTTGTTTTAGCTGATATAGTTGTTTTAGTTTTTTTAGTTGTTTTAGTTGTTTTAGTTGTTTTAGTCGTTTCAGTTGTTGTAGTTGTTTTTGTTGTTCTAGTTGTTATAGTTGTTATTGTTGTTCTAGTTGTTCTAGTTGTTATAGTTGTTTTATTGTTTGCAGTTGTTCTAGTTGTTTTAGTTGTTGAGTTGTTTTTAGGCGTTTCAGTTGTTGTAGTTGTTTTTGTTGTTCTAGTTGTTCTAGTTGTTTTAGTTGTTCCAGCTGTTATAGTTGTTATAGTTGTTTTAGTTGTTATAGTGGTTTTAGCTGTTATAGTCGTTTTAGTTGTTTAGTTGTTTTAGTTGTTAAATTTGTTTTTGTTGTTATAGTTGTCTTAGTGGTTTTAGTTGTTGTAGTTGTTTTAGTTGTTTTAGGTGTTATAGTTGTTGCAGGTGTTTTAGTTGTTAATAGGTGTTATAGGTGTTTTAGGTGTTTCTAGTGGCTTCTAGATGATTTAGTTGATTAGGTGTTTAAGTTGTTTCAGTCCATTTAGTTGTTTTAGGTGTTTAAGTTTTTATAGGTGTTTTAGTTGTTTTAGTTATTTTAGTTGTTAGAGTTATTTCAGTTGTTTTAGTTGTTTTAGTTGTTCTGGGTGTTCTAGTTGTTATAGGTGTTTTAGTTGTTTAGTCGTTCCAGTTGTTTCAGTTGTTTTAGTTGTTTTATTTGTTCCAGCTGTTTTAGTTGTCCAAGTTGTTTTAGTTGTTCTAGTTGTGTTCGTTGTTTTAGTTATTTTAGTTGTTTTAGTTGTTCTAGTTGGTCTAGTTGTTATGGTTGTTCTAGTTGTTTTAGTTGTTGTAGTTGTTTTAGGTGTTCTAGTTTTTTTAGGATTTTAATTGTTATAGGGGTTTTAGGTGTTTTTGGTGTATTGAGGGTTGTAGGTTTTTGTGTGTTACAGGTGTGTTATGTGTTATAGGTGTTTTAGGTGTTATTGTTGTTATAGTTGTTTTATGCGTTGTAGTTGTTTCATGTGTTTTAGTTGTTATAGGTGTTATAGTTATTTTATGTGTTTAGTTGTTTTAGGTGTTATAGTTGTTATAGGTGTTCTAGTTGTTTCGGTGTTTTAGGTGTTTTAGGTGTTGTAGGTGTTGTATATGTTCTAGTTGTTTTAGTTGTTTTAGGTGTTCTAGTTGTTTTAGGTGTTTTAGTTTTTATAGGTGTTTAGTTGTCTTAGGTGTTTAGTCGTTTTAGGTACTAAAGTTGTTAAAGGTGTTTTAGTTGTTTGGTGTTTTAGGTGTTTTAGGTGTTGTAGGTGTTGTATGTGTTCTAGTTGTTTTTGTTGTTTTAGGTGTTATAGTTGTTATAGGTGTTGTAGTTGTTATATGTTTTTTAGTTATTTCATGTGTTTCAGTTGTTTTAGGTGTTCTAGTTATTTTGGTGTTTAGATGTTATGAATGTTTTAGGTGTTTTAGTTGTTTTCTTGTTATAGGTGTTTTAGTTTTTGTAGTTGTTTTAGTTGTTTTAATTGTTGTAGTTGTTTTAGTTGTTTAGTTGTTGTAGTTGTTTTAGTTGTTGTACTTGTTGTAGTTATTTATGGTGTTCTAGTCGTTTTAGGTGTTATAGTTGTGTAAGTTGATTTAGTTGTTTTAGTTGTTTCAGTTGTTTTTAGTTGTTTTAGTCGTTTTAGCTGTTTTAGTTGTTCAAGTTGTTCAAGTTGTTTTAGTTATTTAGTTGTTATAGTTGTTCAAGTTGTTTATAGTTGTTTCAGTTGTTATAGTTGTTTTAGTTGTTATTGTTGTTATAGTTGTTTTAGTTGTTTTTGTTGTTTTTGTTGTTTTAGTTGTTTTAGTTGTTTAGTTATTTTATTTGTTTTAGTTGCTATATCTGTTTTAGATGTTTTAATTGTTCGAGGTGTTATAGTTGTTTAGTTGTTTAGTTGTTATTGTTGTTTTAGGTGTTTCAGTTGATTGAGGTGTTCTATTTGTTATATGTTCTATAGTTGTTTTACATGTTTTAGTTGTTATAGTTGTTTTAGTTGTTTTGGTTGTTTAGTTGTTTAGTTGTTTTAGTTGTTCTAGGTGTTTTAGTTGTTTTGGGGGTTATAGTTGTTATAGGTGCTCTAGTTGATTGGTGTTTTAGGTGTTTTAGGTATTGTAGGTGTTGTATGTGTTCTAGTTGTTCTAGTTGTTGTAGGCGTTATAGTTGTTTTAGGTGTTGTAGTTGTTGTATGTGTTTTAGTTATTTCATGTGTTTTAGTTGTTTTAGGTGTTTTAGTTGTTTTTGGTGTTTAGATGTTATAAGTGTTTTAGGTGTTTCAGTTGTTTTGTTTGTTATAGGTGTTATAGGTGTTTTAGTTTTTGTAGTTGTTTCAGTTGTTTTATTTGTTTCAGATTTGATATGTGTTATAGTTGTTGTAGTTTTTTTAGTTGTTTTAGGTGTTATAGTTGTTATAGGTGATGTAGATGTTTTATGTGTTGTAGATATTTTAGTTGTTTAAGGTGTTTTAGTTGTTGTAAGTGTTTCAGTTGTTGTAGTTGTTTTAGTTGTTTAGGTGTTATAGTTGTTTCAGGTGTTTAGTTGTTTCTAGGTGTTTTAAGTGTTCAAGAAGTTTCTAGCTGTTTTAGGCGTTATAGGTGTTTCAGGTGTTTTAGTTGTTATAGGTGTTGTGGTTGTTTTATGTGTTTAGGTATTTTAGTTGTTCAGGTATTTTAGTTGTTTCAGGTGTTTTAGTTGTTTTATGTGTTAAAGTTGTTGTAGTTGTTTAGTTGTTTTAGTTGTTATAGTTGTTTTAGAGGTTTTAGTTGTTGTAGTTGTTTTAGATGTTTAGGTGTTATAGTTGTTTCAGGTGTTCTAGTTGCATATAGGTGTTCTAGGTGTTATAGGTGTTTCAGGTGTTTATAGTTGTTTTAGGTGTTTTAGTTGTCTAGGTGTTCTAGTTGATTCAGTTGTTTAGTTGTTTTAGTTGTTTTAGGTGTTTTAGTTGATGTAGTTGTTCAAGTTATTTCAGTTGTTTCAGTTGTTTCAGTTGTTTTATTTGTTTTATTTGTTGAAGCTGTTTTAACTGTTCTAGTTGTTTTGGTTGTTTTAGTTGTTCTAGTTGTTTTAGTTGTTATAGGTGTTTAAGTTTTTATAGGTGTTTTAGTTGTTTTAGTTGTTTTAGTTGTTATAGTTGTTATAGTTGTTTCAGTTGTTTTAGTTGTTTTGGGTGTTCTAGTTGTTATAGGTGTTTTAGTTGTTTAGTCGCTCCAGTTGTTTCAGTTGCTTCAGTTGTTTTAGTTGTTTTATTTGTTCTGGCTGTTTTATTTGTCCAAGTTGTTTTAGTTATTCTAGTTGTTATAGTTGTTTTAGTTATTTTAGTTATTTTAGTGTTATAGTGGTTCTAGTTGTTGTGGTTGTTCTAGTTGTTTTAGTTGTTTTAGGTGTTCTATATGTTGTAGGATTTTAGTTGTTATAGGTGTTTTAGGTGTTTTAGGTGAATTGAGGGTTGTAGGTATTTGTGTGTTACAGGTGTTTTATGTGTTTTAGGTGTTATAGTTGTTGTAGTTGTTTTATGCGTTTTAGTTGTTTCATGTGTTCTAGTTGTTATAGGTGTTATAGTTATTTTAAGTGTTTAATTGTTTTAGGTGTTATAGTTGGTATAGGTGTTATAGATGTTTCGGTGTTTTAGGTGTTTTAGGTGTTGTAGGTGTTGTATATGTTCTAGTTGTTTTAGTTGTTTTAGGTGTTCTAGTTGTTTTATGTGTTGTAGTTGTTATTGGTGTTATAGTTGTTATAGGTGTTTTAGTTGTTTTAGGTGTTTAGTGGTTTTAGGTGTTATAGTTGTTAAAGGTGTTTTAGTTGTTGGTGTTTTAGGTGTTTTAGGTGTTGTAGGTGTTGTATGTGTTCTAGTTGTTTTAGTTGTTTTAGGTGTTATAGTTGTTATAGGTGGTGTAGTTGTTATATGTGTTTTAGTTATTTCATGTGTTTTAGTTGTTTTAGGTGTTTTAGTTATTTTGGTGTTTAGATGTTATGAGTGTTTTAGGTGTTTTAGTTGTTTTGTTTGTTATAGGTGTTTTGGTGTTTTTGTTTTTGTAGTTGTTTTAGTTGTTTTAGTTGTTGTAGTTGTTTTAGTTGTTTTAGTTGTTGTGTTTGTTTTAGTTGTTGTAGTTGTTTATGGTGTTTTAGTCGTTTTAGGTGTTATAGATGTTTAAGTTGATTTAGTGGTTTAGTTGTTACAGTTGTTCTTAGTTGTTTTAGTTGTTTTAGCTGTTTTAGTTGTTCAAGTTGTTCAAGTTGTTTTAGTTGTTTAGTTGTTATAGTTGTTTAAGTTGTTTATAGTTGTTTCAGTTGTTATAGTTGTTTTAGTTGTTATTGTTGTTATAGTTGCTTTAGTTGTTTCTGTTGTTTTAGTTTTTTTAGTTGTTTTAGTTGTTTAGTTATTTTATTTGTTTTAGTTGTTATAGCTGTTTTAGGTGTTTTAGTTGTTCTAGGTGTTATAGTTGTTAAGTTGTTTAGTTGTTTTTGCTGTTTTAGGTGTTTCAGTTGTTTGAGGTGTTCTAGTTGTTATATGTTTTATAGTTGTTTTAGGTGTTTTAATTGTTATAGTTGTTTTAGTTGTTTTGGTTGTTTAGTTGTTTAGTTCTTTTAGTTGTTCTAGGTGTTTAGTAGTTTTGGGGGTTATAGTTGATATAGGTGCTTTAGTTGTTTGGTGTTTTAGGTGTTGTAGGTGTTGTATGTGTTCTAGTTGTTCTAGTTGTTTTAGGTGTTATAGTTGTTTTAGGTGTTGAAGTTATTATATGTGTTTTAGTTATTGCAAGTGTTTTAGTTGTTTTAGGTGTTTTAGTTGTTTTGGTGTTTAGATGTTATAAGTGATTTAGGTGTTTCAGTGTTTTGTTTGTTATAGGTGTTAAAGGTGTTTTTGTTTTTGTAGTTGTTTCAGTTTTTCTAGTTGTTTCAACTGTGATTGGTGTTTTAGTTGTTGTAGTTGTTTTAGTTGTTTAAGGTAATATAGTTGTTATAGGTGTTGTAGATGTTTTATGTATTGTAGATATTTTAGTTGTTTTAGGTGTTTTAGTTGTTGTAGGTGTTTTAGTTGTTGTAGTTGTTATAGTTGTTATAGTTGTTATAGTTGTTTTGGTTGGTATAGGTGTTATAATTGTTATAGGTGTTTTAGTTTTTTAGGTGTGTAGTTGTTTTAGGTGTTTTAGTTGTGTGAGGTGTTTTGTTGTTTAGTTGTTTTAGTTGTTCTAATTGTTTAAAATGTTCTAGTTGTTTTAGTTGATCTAGTTGTTTAGGTGTTTTAGTTGTTCTAGTTGTTTTAGGTGTTCTAGTTGTTCAAGTTGTTTTAGTTGTTCCAGGTGTTCTGGTTGAATTTGGTTGTTTGAGTTGTTTAGTTGTTATAGTGGTTTTAGTTGTTGTAGTTGTTTTAGTTGTTTAGGTGTTTTAGTTGTTTCAGGTGTTTAGTTGTTTCTAGGTGTTTTAGGTGTTCAAGGAGTTTCTTGCTGTTTTAGGTGTTATAGGTGTTTCAGGTGTTTTTGTTGGTATAGGTGTTGTGGTTGTTTTATGTGTTAAGGTTTTTAGTTGTTCAGGTATTTTAGTTGTTTCAGGTGTTTTAGTTGTTTTATGTATTATAGTTGTTTCAGTTGTTTTAGTTGTTTTAGTTGTAATAGTTGTTTTAGAGGTTTTAGTTTTTGTAGTTGTTTTAGTTGTTTATGTGTTATAGTTGTTTCAGGTGTTCTAGTTGCTTATAGGTGTTCTAGGTGTTATAGGTGTTTTAGGTGTTTATAGTTGTTTTATGTGTTGTAGTTGTCTAGGTGTTCTAGTTGATTCAGTTGTTTAGTTGTTTTAGTTGTCTTAGGTGTTTTAGTTGTTGTA
Source organism: Gammarus roeselii (assembly GCA_016164225.1). Classification (NCBI taxonomy): domain Eukaryota; kingdom Metazoa; phylum Arthropoda; class Malacostraca; order Amphipoda; family Gammaridae; genus Gammarus; species Gammarus roeselii. The sequence continues at coordinate 15,507 of SDVV010007459.1, forward strand.
GTTGTTTAAGTTATTTCAGTTGTTTCAGTTGTTTCAGTTGTTTCAGTTGTTTCAGTTGTTTTAGTTGTTTTATTTGTTCCAGCTGTCTTAGTTGTTCTAGTTGTTTTGGTTGTTTTAGTTGTTAGAGTTGTTTTAGTTATTTTAGTTGTTCTAGTTGTTATAGTTCTTTAGTTGCTATAGATGTTTTAGTTGTTTTAGCTGTTTTAGGTGTTCTAATTGTTATAGGATTTGAGTTGTTATAGGTGTTCTAGGTGTTTTAGGTGTATTAGGTGTTCTAGGTGTTATATGTGTTAAAGGTGTTATAGGTGTTTTAGGTTTTTTAGGTGTTGTAGGTGTTGTAGTTGTTTGAGTTGTTTTAGTTGTTTTAGTTGTTGTAGTTGATTTAGTTGTTTCAGTTGTTATAGTTGTTTCAGCTGATATAGTTGTTTTAATTTTTTTTAGTTGTTATAGTTATTTTAGTTGTTTTAGTCGTTTTAGTTGTTGTAGTTGTTTTTGTTGTTCTAGTTGTTATAGTTGTTATTGTTGTTCTAGTTGTTTTAGTTGTTATAGTTTTATTAGTGGTTGCAGTGGTTCTAGTTGTTTTAGTTGTTGAGTTGTTTCTAGTTGTAATAGTTGTTCAGTTTTTTTTAGTTGTTTTAGGTGTTATAGTTGTTTTAGTTGTTTTAGGTGTTATAGTTGTTTTAGTTGTTTCAGTTGTTTTAGTTGTTCAAGGTGTTTTAGTTGTTTTCGGTGTTATAATTGTTTATTGTTTGAGTTGTTTTAGTTGTTTTAGGTGTTTTGGTTGTTGTAGGTGTTATAGTTGTTTTAGTTGTTATAGTTTTTTTTGTTGTTTAGTTGTTTTAGTTGTTTTAGGTGTTTTAGATGTTGTAGTTGTTTTAGTTGTTTAGTTGTTCTAGTTGTTCTAGTTGTTTTAGTTGTTCTAGTCGTTCCAGTTGTTTTAGTTGTTATAGTTGTTTGAGTTGTTTTAGTTTGTTTTAGTTGTTTTCGTTGTTTCAGTTGTTTTAGTTGTTATAATTGTTTTAGATGTTATAGTTGTTTTAGTTTTTCTAGTTGTTTTAGTTGTTTTAGTTGTTTTAGTCGTTGTAGTTGTTGTAGTTGTTTTATTTGCTTTAGTTGTTATAGTAGTTATAGTTGTTATAGTTTTTATAGTTGTTATAGTTGTTTTAGTTGTTTTAGTTGTCTTAGTTGTTTTAGTTGTTTATGTGTTTAGTTGTTTTAGTTGTTTTAGTTGTTTAGTTGTTTTAATTGTTTAGTTGTTCTAGTTGTTTTAGTTGTTTCAGTTGTTTCAGTTGTTCTAGTTGTTATAGTTGTTCAAGATGTATTAATTGTTTTAGGTGTTATAGTTGTTATAGGTGTTTTAGTTATTTTAGGTGTTTTATTTTTTTTATGTGTTTAGTTGTTTAGGTGTTTTAGTTGTTTTCGTGTTTTAGGTGTTTTAAGTGTTAAGGTGTTTTTGGTGTTTTAGTTGTTCTAGTTGTTCTAGTTGTTCTAGGTGTTTCACTTGTTGTAGGTGTTTTAGTTGTCATAGGTGTTCTAGTTATTATAGGTGTTTTAGTTGTTTTAGGGGTTTACTTGTTATAGGTGTTCTAGTTGTTTTGGTGTTTTAGGTGTTTTAGGTGTTTAGTTGTTATGTCTTTTATAGGTGTTTTAGGTGTTTTAGTTTTTTTAGTTGTTTATTTGTTTTAATTGTTGTAGTTGTTTTAGTTGTTTCAGTTCTTGTAGTTGTTTTAGTTGTTTCAGTTGTTTTAGTTGGTGTAGTTGTTTTGGTTGTTTTAGTTATTATATTTGTTATAGTTGTTGTAGATGTTTCAGTTGTTTCAGTTGTTATTGTTGTTTTAGTTGTTTTAGGTGTTATGATTGTTTTAGTTGTTTTAGTTGTTATAGTTGTTTAGGTGTTATAGTTGTTTTATGTGTTATAGCTGTTATAGGTGTTATATTTGTTTTAGTTGTTCTAGTTGTTTTAGGTGTTCTAGTTGTTATAGGTGTTTAAATTGTTTTAGGTGTTTAAGTTGTTTAAGGTGTTATAGGTGTTTTAGGTGTTTTAGTTGTTGTAGGTGTTATAGTTGTTTTAGTTGTTATGGTTGTTATAGTTGTTTTAGTTGTTTTAGTTGTTACAGGTGTTTCCACTTGTTTGAGTTGTTAAGGTGTTTTAGTTGTTTTAGTTGTTTTAGTTGTTTAGGTCTTTTAGTTGTTCGATGTGTTTTGTTGATCTAGTTGTTTCAGTTGTTTTAGTTGTTATAGGTGTTGTAGTTGTTATAGGTGTTAT
>SDVV010007460.1:0-16755 GCA_016164225.1 Gammarus roeselii
TACATATATGTACATATATGTACCTATTCAATATGTATTTGAGTCAGGTGTAGCGCAAAATATGCTTATGCTTATGTTACGACTGATCCGTTCTGTCACGGACGGCAAATCGTTAGCTTACGGCTTCAGAATCGCCGTTGTAGAGGTGAACCCTACGAGTTAGTGATGAGCTTGAGTACATGATTCATGGTGAACTAAGAAAACATAGGGCGAAACCTCTCAAGCTTGACTGCTTCTGTGGGGTGAGGCTGCTAGAGTTTTGGATTTTCCCTCGGCATTATTTTAAATTGCATAGCACAAGCCTTTAAGTCAGCAGTTGAAATTTTAAAGGCTACAATTTTTGACTGACGTGGTGTAGAGCGTATGATGACGCATTTTTTGACTGAGGTGGTGTAGTGTATGATGATGCATTAATTGACTGATGTGGGGCCGAGTGTATGACGACGCATTCATTAACAGACGAGGTGTACAGTGTATGATGACGCGTTTATTGACTGACGTGGGGCCGAGTGTATGACGACGCATTCATTTGACAGACGAGGTGTACAGTGTATGATGACGCGTTTATTGACTGACGTGGTGTAAAGTGTATGATGCATTTATTGACTGACGGGTTTACAGTGTATGATGACGCCTGTATTGACTGACGTGGTGCATAATAGATGACGCGCCAATTCTGTCGACAACAGAGGACTTGTTCATTCTGCCAATAGCAGGGGAAACGTCAGCTTTGTCAACAACAGAGGACTGGTCATCTCTGTCAACAGCAGAGGACGCGTCAACTCTGACAACAACAGTAGACGCGTCAAGTCTTTCAACGACAGAAGACACGCAACTCTGTCAATACTAAAGGACGCGTCAACTCTGTCAACGACAAAGGACCGCGCTGTTACCGTAAAAACATACTGATATTTGCAGCCCGTCGATACAAAATTAGCACATAGTCACTTTTAAAACAAGAATACCACGGCGCCAACGACCGGTTTAAAATTAATAATTCCATTCTTGCTGCTCTAGTACAACAGAATACGAGGATAATGGTACCTCGACTCAATGGATGCACTTGTACAATAGAATACGAGGGTAATGGTACCTCGACTCAATGGATGCACTAGTACAGTAGAATACGAGGGTAATGACACCTCGACTCAGTGGATGGCACTAGTACAGTAGACTACGAGGGTAATGGTACCTCGACTCAATGGATGCACTTTTACATTAGAGTATGAGGGTAATGGTACCTCGACTCAATGGATGCACTTGTACAGTAGAATACGAGGGTAATAATACCTCGACTCAATGGATGCACTTGTTCAATAGAATACGAGGGTAATGGTACCTCAACTCAATGGATGCACTTGTACAGTAGAATATGAGGGTAATGGTACCTCGACTCAATGGATGCACTTGTACAGTAGGATACGAGGGTAATGGTACCTCGACTCAATGGATGCACTTGTACAGTAGAATACGAAGGTAATGGTACCTCGACTCAATGTAACCGCAATTCAGAGCAAAACAATGTATTGTGTAGTCTCCTCCAGCCCTCCCCTCCGCCTGAGACACATCGTCGCGCGGCGGCATTCGGCCCCGGCCTATAAATCCTAAGCCACTTGTAATTGGAGGTTCTGCGTGCGAGATTCGTCAGCGTAAATCACATGCTAGGAAGAAGAAACTATCTGATTAGGGCACGGCCTGTTACCCCAGGAAAATGAAAGAAGCTACCTCTTTGCTCTCGATCTGTGGTTATTTGTTTCTGCACGATCTGGTGGAGTTTCTCGAGAAATTAGGGAGCATAATCTGTGGCGAGAAAATTTAAAGGGAATTAAGGAAATAACTGTCAGTTTCCGGGAAATTGTAAGAGGCTATTCTTTAGTCAAGATCATCAACAGTTTCAGAATAAGGCAGCAGTATTTTTTACTGTACTTGGTAGTCTCGTAAATAAACGAGAGAAGCAAATTGGCTCTGTACGAGTGAAGGCAATTTCGAATAAATAAGGTAAGGCATTTGCTTTTATAAAATCAGAGAGGTAACTTCCCTGTTAATCAAACATGGATGTTTTTATTCACGATCAATTACAGATGCAAGGTAAATGAAACTGCCAGATTTTTTTTGTAATAATTGCTGTTTAATTGAAAGTAGTGATTTTTTTGTGCACGTTTTCTTATGAGAGAAATTTGGTTGATTGAGTTGCTTCCTAAAAATGTCTATTCAGGGCTATATAATGAAAGAAAAATCTTTAGGAAAATACGCTTTAACTGTATCACGATGATGCGTATAGCAACATTACAAAAAAAATACGAGACCATGTGACTTTACAGGTCATCGTCCATACAATTTATTCAGCTCGTAGATACATTTGTTCGATCATAGTAAGTTTCGTAGCTGAACTACAGATTTCAATTTATATTCGTTTCATAAATGCTGCTAAATACTAGATATGGTCAAGGAACGAAAAGGGTGGCGACATCTGGCATGGATCGAAGGCAACCAATTCCGTTGAAGAAAAAAAATTCTTTGAACGCAGTGCGTTCAAGAAAGGCCGACGCAAAAAACATCGGACTATGACATAAACAGACCAAGTTGACGAGGTGGGAGGCCATGGAAGATTAGCTTTGAAGCCTGAACTCTCGTTCATCAGACCAGGAATTGAGAGCATGCATTTGTGCTGCTATTTACAGCAATAGTGAGGGCTAAACAATAAAGATTACTTGCTGTTCAGCGTCTGATAATGTCGATAGAAGCTCTTCTCTCAAGTTAAATTAAAATTCTCAGGTGCATTGGTGTAGCTCCTGATAAAGTGTATATTACAGGGTTTTAAACGTAAATCTGCTTCAATATCATAGATTAAATTAAGTGGCTGGTTCTGCGTACGACTGTTGGATCTGCAACTCTAATGGATAGCATTGTTAACCGTTGTCAATTGTATTACTCATGCAGCTGTAATAATTTCAGATGTCTCAGACAATTACCATATTTTAAATCAGAATACGAATTCTCACAAATATTTTATCGATTGTGATTACCTATCGTAAATATAGCGACCGTAATTCAATTTTCTTCGAAGAGGCGCTGAGATCTTACAGCTTTATTGATATAATATGCACAGTGAACTCAGATGATGCGTTTACTCCGTTCCAGAGTTTATACTAACTGAGCTGTTTCAGGCACATTCCCTTCCATAAAAAGAACTTTGCCACATACAAGCTAAGAAGCCTTGGATGGCACCGGGCTCACGCGACTAGAAAGGAAGATAGGCCAGCTGTACTGTCGATTCAAAAGGTGTCTTTTCAGGCATAAGTATGCTTATAAAAATGCAGAAATCCGTTCACTAAACGGACTATTAGTGTTCGTGACGATCAAATTCAAAATCGGATGGAGACCCCTTATAGAAATGGTAAAATGTGTGAAAAATCATAAGCCACCTTCTTGGAAAACATATCCAGAGTAATTCGTATTCAATTACTATTGATGATGTGGTCATCACAGATCCACCAACGATTTCAACGCCTTCAATAATCCTTTTAGTAGTAGTATGCCTTGTACCCTAACTGAACATATTATTGGCAATAACATCTCTGTTGAACCTTATTTAGATAATGCAATTCAACAGAAGTAAATTTTTGACCTTGTGGAACCAAACGAAGCAAAATTAATCCTAAATGGCGAGGATTATTGTAGTTACCTTGACCCAATTCATCAGTCAGTCAATTAATCCTAAATGGCGAAGATTATTGCAGTTCCCTTGACCCAATTCATCAGTCAGTCAATTAATCCTAAATGGCGAAGATTATTGCAGTTCCCTTGACCCAATTCATCAGTCAGTCAGTTGAGCAGGTAGTTTTTCCTGATGCACTCAAAATCCCGCAAATTAGTCCTATTTATGAAAATCATAGCAAAATTGACGTGCAATTTATCGCCTAATATCAGTTCCTGCCTGTCATACGCAAAGTAGTTGAAAAATGTTTCATACATGATTATATACTCAGTTGTATCTTATGACCTTCTTAACCAAAAACGAAATGACCTCCATCTGTTCATGAATACAAAACATTCATTTTGACAATTCACCAAAGATGTAATTGTAGGGTCCAATAGCGGGGTTGTCGCAGTTCAACTTTGATGAACCTCAGCAACGCTTTTGATTGCTTGAGCCATGAAAGTTTGGAATCGAAATTATGGCATTATGGAGTTAGTTCCATTGACACAAATAAGGTACAGCGTTTATCTTCTCGATAGAAAACACCTAGTGAGTAGGAATAAACAATCATCTGTCAGTACGCTCTATGTAGATGCACCTCTATATGGTCGATCCACTGACTGTTGTTCTTCCCTATCGACATCAATGACATAGTCGACACTAACGACAGGATGTCCTTCGTTCATGTTGCAGTGTACTCGAATGAGAAACAACCTAATAATACTATTACTATAATGAAAAATCAATTGGTCAATATTTCAAACTGGTTCACATCTAATAAGATGACGCTAAATAGGTATTGACACGACACAGGTTATGATATTTTTCTGGAGGATGATACTTATTTCTAACCCTCAGGTAGAATTGGAAGGTCAAACAGTTGTATATGTAACATAAATAAAACTTCTCGGTGTGATAGTTGACGAGAGACATAAATGGACAGAGCGCGTCTCCTTTGTTGCCGGGAAATGATCCAAATCGAGTGGCATCCTTTACGAAATTCGAAATTGTCCAACAACGGCCACAAAAAGTCTGTTGCACTTCTGTCTTATTCATTTCTTTCTGACTTACTGCATAAATGTCTATGCTTCTTCCTTCCCGACGCTGTATAAATGTGTATGCTTCTACCTTCCAGCCTTACTGTATAAATGTGTATGCTTCTGCCTTCCCGACGCTGTATAAATGTGTATGCTTCGACCTTCCTGCCTTACTGAAAAAATGTATATGCTTCTACCTACATAACGAACCTATGACCTATCGTTCTTAGTCAAAAGTGTGGAATTAAAACACTGCCACATGCTAGTCGTGACCACTATTTGCCTCTCTTATGTCGATGAAACATTCTTCCTGTGTGTCACATCATCACCTTTTCCGTTGCAGTGTTTGCTTACAAGCTTTGAGTCAAATAACTTACTATCATAACGATTGTTCGTCCCGCAATAATCCTGTGTACAATCTTCGTAACAAAGCGGAAATGCGAATTCATCGTAACTCATCAACACAATTCAAACTGTTTTTTAAATACAGGGCTGCTATTATATAAAATTCTGTGGTTCAGCTAGAAGAACGAGTAGCACAATAGGTATTTTTAAACGTAAACTAAAATTACACCTGTTGAATTTGTGCGTGCAGAAACTTTGGAAGGGTAATTTCATCCTTTAAGCAATTTACCGTCAACAATTTGTTATCAATCAGTGTCTTTCCTTTACAATGCGTTTTCTTTCATGTAGACACGTTTCAGTCTATCTTGTACATGTTGGAACCTGTATAAATATGAACCCCATTTTAATGGCTCGTTCAGATGTTTTTATCCTGCGCTGATATAATCTATCATGTTAACTGTGCATAGCGCTTCACCATTGGTGCTTCGTGTGTCAAACATTACGTGAGCAAATGTAATACACAATCTTCTGTTGGTCATTTTCAACTCTCAGTTTTCATATTAAAGGTCAGTGTAAACAGTGTATTGTCATGATTACTTAAACGATATGAGACCTAACATATTCAAAGAAACATGTAAGCCAAGCGGGCACCAAGCGTAAAAAGGAGGCAGACCTAACATAAAAGGTCTGCCCCCTTTTACGCTTGGTGCCGACTTGGCTTACATGCCTTGCGCGTGAGGTCTAATTTAAAAGGCATAGGGACATGACGCACCTTCTATAAAGAGAAATTATTCCTGACGGCCGCTCGTGGATGATCGAACATTAATTACTAACATAGACAATTTTTATTCTTCACATATTTACAACGCTATCAATGAGTTGTCGTCAGTCACCTTTCTGTCAACAGAAGGTTGCTCACATGACAAACGTCTAGGTTAGCTTATGTTTTCCTTTGGTGATTGTATTTCGTTCTTCTTTCAGCCATACCCTCTCTTTATTCGCCACGCCTGCATCCTATTCAGTCACAGACTCATTGACTCTTGGGTTCTCACATAGCATTCTTTCTTGCATTACCGTCTCCATCCGCATACTTTCTTGCAATTTTCCTCGAGGTATTTGTTTCTTGTTATCTCGTCGTCACGAGTTTGATTTTTTCTTTGTAACAGCTGTTCTGCTTGTCAGGTCCAAATGACATCTAAATTGTATATTTGTACCTTATACACATGATTATCTATTTTTTCGCTGAGCCTATACATATGATTATCTATTTGCTCGCGGAGCTTATACATGTGATTGTCTATTTTCTTGAAAACTTATACATTTGATTGTCTATTTTCTCGCGGACTTATACGATCTGCAGCCCCGCTAACGCTCTGCGTAGTGGCTGTGTCATTATCAACCTCGGTAACACCTCCGAAGCCGATGGTGTTCCCATCCACTCCTTGCGGTAGGTGCCGCGATGTCCGTCACTTGCGTCTGAATGAGTTGTTCCTATTGACATAACTGTACAGGGCGTGCTCGTTGAGGCAAGGCTAGTTACTGTTTTTGTCAACGACTTCATTAAGCTCGTCGAATCGGTTCTTGATGGACACTTGTTGTTGAGCCTTTGGAAATGCGACTGGGTGCCATGTAAATTTTACCTTGACATAATCCTGTAGACTGTATTGATCGGGGGTGTGGAATGCTCGGATTCGTCAAATTGATGATTGTATTACGCATCATTACTGGGGTGCTGAGCACCTGGTGTCCACGCAGATCCCATGTACAGTGCGACCTCAAAAATGGCCCCTTTTGATAATGTTGTAATTTGTTAACTATTGAACCTAGTAGGTTATGAGAAATTTCATTGCAAAGAGTAAACATCATAATTTAATTGGACAAATTATATACGATCATAATGTAAGCGGGCAGATACGTGAATAATATATTATCACTACGGCTATCTAACCTCAGAAATGACTAAAGTAATAATCTTTTTTGAGGAATTGATGCTTCAACACCGTTTCGCATGCTAAACAATTCGTCTCTTTCCAGCAAATTACGGAATACGATTGAAAAAAAAAACAGTCCGAAGAAATTCTTAAAATTTTAGTAAAGGCGCGTTCGAAAAGTGAGATAGCGGAAACATTGACAAGGTGTGGATTTTATCGCTTTCTATGGCGCACGCTCAGTGAAAAAATTGGCTGCTGAGACACAGTTGAAGATAATCTCTATACGAAATATTCGCGAAAAATCTCACTTTCGAGTCGTACAAAATGCATTGTTGTTGAGAGCGCCCACTGCAGGATAAAACTCGAAGATTGTTATTTTACCGCAGAGTTAAGGACATATGCTATGATAATCAGATATAATTGAATTACATAATTTTCAGTGATGAATGCCACATCTAGCCGAAAGGCGTGCCAGTTTAACAAAAATATCAAAAGTGGTCACCAGCAAAACCACATGATCACTTTGAGAAACATTTGACCAAGTGAAACAAGATTTTCGAGCCATATTTCTCCGAGGATCATGAAACAGAGCAGGCTCGGTCAATTAATGCGACAAATTATTTTGACATGCTGAAAATAATATTCCCAATGACACATATTCTGGCGAATGGTTTCAGCCAATTGGCTTTACAGCCCACACAGCACTCGTTCAATTGCCTTCTTTCATGTATGGCCTTTGGTAGCTTTTGGGATACAATTCTGCCTTGTTGACTGTCGTTCTAGCTACTTTACTCGCTGTGCCGTGTCTTCGAACATCTACCCCCGCTGTCTGTGATTAACGCCGTCATTAGATTAGATGGCCGTTGCCCTGCGATGGAATCGTCCAGAAGCAGCCTAATCCTACAGCAATCCATGTAGTCGTATTGTTTCTCCAGATCGATGAGTGCTCGTGAATGACTTCTGATCAAATTACCATCCCTCAGCTTCCTTATGAAGACTGAAACCGATACGCCGAATGCCGATTTCTGCGAGAATTTAATCGTCTTCAAGTTCGTGACCGGGTCGCTGTATGATGACGTTTCGATGTTCTTAGGCTGTATTTTCGATTGAAGTTGTATTATCACACTGCGAGGTAAGAATGTTACCAAAAGTAACTCCTTTACTTGTTCGTTTTCTTACCCTGCTTTCAAGGCTGTTTAGTTTTGAAATTCAAATCAGGCGAGGAAGTCTTCGATGGCTTCCAAAGAGGGATAGAACATTCTCTGCGCATGGTTTTTTAAATCTGCCATGTTATTCCAGCAATGTACTTTTGAAAACATCATGAAATTCTTCACCTCGTCGCCAGTATTACGGCTAGAAAGAGAATGAAGGACTTAAACACTGGTTCACTAATGGATTTATATTTATAGCTAATTCACATGGTGCGAGGTAGGGTTAAGGGGTTTCATGCGAAGACTGACTCGACACATTCAGCCCTTCATTATCAGGAACCTCACCGTACTTAGTTTCGACATATCTAGCTACACGCATGTGTATACAAAGCTTTGTCTCTATCTCAGGCTTGGTGCCTGCGCGGCTAACATGCCCTGGCCACTAACGCTATAACGCGGCGAGACCCGTTGCTTCTTTAGCATACTTTTATTAGGAATAAAATCTCGTCCAAGCCGATACACTTTTTTGTGGTTTTCTTGTTACCACACGTAACTAGTTCGGGTCGTATTTCAATTATTCTCTGATTTTAGTTGGATAAAGAGTGGGATATCAATAGACTAATTTATAAAACATATGGACATCACAGCCATTTCTGCCTTTTAAATCAACGAGAAGACTTTTTTTACGAATGAAAATTTTTACGAAAATTGGCACTTTTGGATAATAGACATGAGATATAATGAGATTCGCACATGCACGCGAACGTCCATGAAAGTAGTGAAGGCCACTGTGAGGATCTTTTGCGGGGATCGATCAAGCTACATTGATATAGTTCTTCTTGGCAGGTGCACACCAAAAGTTTCGTGAACTCGAAGGGCTAGCAACTCGAAGGATGGACCATTGATATTAAATATGGACTCTCACTTATGATATAGCGTCCATTTTTGACAAATGTAATGGTCAGGAGGGAGGGTGGGATTGCACGTGTCCTCCTCACCCCCTCTCCTCAGTGCGCCACAGCTTCGGGATAGCTTATAGTGAGTATAAGTGCATTTGGAAGGACGTCAAAGACCCTGGATAAACAGCCGCTGGGGGTATAAAATTGTTTCTAAGTCTAGATACAGCTAAACGATACATGGGCCAGAGTGCGGGCCGCAGCCGGTTGAAGTATGGAAGCCGAAGCTATTTTGACAAGCTGGCTCATCTCGAACGTACCTATTGAAACCTAACCTCTCTAAGCTAATTTTACTGAATATAAGTAAGCCTTACTGAACAAATAAAACCACTCAACCTTTCGCTCATAGTTCTACTAATCAGTCTTAATCCGCAACACAGATAATAAAGAACAATTGTTCGATTGATCACTCATATTATGTACGCTCGCGTGCTCGAACGAATATAATAAAACTGTTTTCTCGTTCAGCTCCGTAAACATCAGTTTGCGTCATTTTGGCATTGAAAAAGAGTGTTTTGGATGATTCAAACAGATAAAATTCGTAAAACTCAGTAATACCCCTCGAAATATTGACTATGTAATGGGATTGTTTTCAGAGACTTAAACATTTACTTAATATTAAAAATATTTATTTACAAAATCGGCTAATGTTGCATTATTCATTTGCAGAAAAGTGTTTACTTGACTTTCATTTCGACCAGTCGTCGAACAGTGACAAGTAGGTGAGAATATACCTACGGTAGCGATTGCTTAAACCGATTAGTTTTTTGACAATTCAGCATAATCGAAGTTGATTTTATCGAAATGCTTGACCTGATCTGATCAAACTGTGCCACCACTCTCTCTTCTCCTCACCCCTCCACCCCGCTATAGGACATTCTCGAAGTTACGTTGGGTTATGATATTAAGGCATGCAGAGTAATCTCAGCTTCCCTTCTCTCTCATCTATCTTTCCCTCTTTGTACACCCTATACAAAGGCCAAGATTATCTTGGATGTGGAACATACCCCACTTCAGGAACAAAAATGATTATTTCAATAAAGCTCATGAACCCTGAGATTAAACAAAAGCGTGAAAAGTGTGAACCTACAGAGACGGAGTGGCGCATATGTTGACCTGTTCTATAACAGTGATGGTACAAAATTTAAATGTGCTGTGGTGTCCACAATGGTGCAGTTCAACACTGTGGTGGTGGTAGTTCCGTGCCAACGTGTTACTTTGCGTTGCAGGCAGCTGGATATGTTGCCAGTGTATTGTTAGAACCTTCCCACCTAACCTAACCTATGGGCGCGCGTTTGTAACCCGCGGGGCTTGAACACGTTTTTTCTAGGGTACGTAGTTCTAACCCGAGGGGCAAACGTACTTGTTGTTAATTATGTATTCACTACCTTATGTTATACAACTGCCCCACCATACCCACCAGTGTTATCAATTTTTTTTAGAGTATTACATCAATAATGGGTTCGGGGCAGCAACCCTTCTTGAGCAAGAGCAGGCAGCCTGCGGCTGAGGGTAGGAACAAATCGATGGAAGCGAGGAACTAGAAACTATCCGTGTTGTGGAAAGGAAAAGGAAACAAAGCTGCATTTTATTGTAGAGTGCCATTAACACATTACATGTAGAAGCATGCATGAGGAATGAAGGAACGGTGCGTGCGGGATGAGCGAGGAAACAATTCATAGCTGTGTCCATGGGGTTACAGTGTCTGTATCTGTATCCTTGGGGTTTGAGTTGGGTTAAGGATGAGAGGAGGTAATAACCAAGTTCATTGGTTACTACTAGCCAGTGTGCCACGCCGCTAGTAGTACGCCGTGGCACACTGGTCGGGAATCCCTGTGGTATGGTATAAAAAATAAAAATAATCCTCATTACTACAAAAATGGTATGGTATTATATCTTTTATCACAGTAAAACCATGCATAAACATACTCAATAAATCATGAATACGTTTGAGAACCTAAGATCATCAAATCATATTAAGTTACAATATACTGTAAATTTAAATGTGTGACCTAGGTAAATGGGACCGAGTGTGGACGGTTATAGAGCACATCTCCTTTTACATCTGAACGTGAATACTGGACACTTTCCAGAACATGTCACGACCAAGGTACTATCAGAGTAAGTTAGAGGAACACAATAAACATGAGCTCCTGATGACAAAGTATTACGATTGGACATTGGAATATTTTTGTCAGACATTTCGTAGGTAGTTTCAATTGTGATAATCCGCCCAATACATTGGGTAGCACAGAACGTTAGGTGATGTGTGAGCCTAAAATCTATACATAAATTTGCACAAATTTGAAATACGTATGATGATGAGCCAAAACCATCAAATGAGATTAAGTAACCTTAGTGTTCATTACATAGTGTAACTGAGTAAATGGGACCATGCATGAACGGCAGCGGGCATCTTCCTATAATAACTGAACATATGTACCCACATTTCGAAACATATCACGTACCCTGAGTTGGAGCGTCACTGCCATTCATGCCTGTGATCCGGGCAGCTCTTATTTGAAGTACATGACGATGTGAGAGGAGATTCCCAGTCGTTACGCGACGATGAATTACTCACTTTACGAAAATACCGAAAGACTGATATCAATAGGAGCTAAAAACAACTAAATGACCTGCAACACATAGTTTTTATTTGTCAGTTCCCTTTGCAGAGTGACGTACTTGAAGAATAGTCAATACATTGGTGAATGGTTATCAGGGATGGGTGAACGCTGTAGCTTCTGATTGCTGAGGTAGGTCACAACCCTAAGCTTGCAGCACGTAGTAGATGGCTCCAGGGACGGGTGGTGCTTTAGGTAGGTTGCTGGTGGTTAACGCCAAGGAGGCAGCTTTTGGAGGACCACTCATAAATGGGTGTTGCCCGAGGTACATAGGTTGCAACGCCAAGACGGCAGCTTTTGGTGGACCTCTTAATAATGGGTGTTGCCCGAGGTAGGTTGCTACGCAAAGACGGCAGCTTTTGGTGGACCTCTTAATAATGGGTGTTGCCCGAGGTAGGTTGCTACGCAAAGACGGCAGCTTTTGGTGGACCTCTTAATATTGAGTGTTGTTCTAGATAGGTTGCAACACAGAACAGGTAGGTCTATAAATAATCTTTCTTATTCAGGACCCGCAAGAATTTTTTTTCAGATCTAAGAAAATTAATTGGTAGAGGATTTATATAGCATTCAAATACTAGTCTGAATGTGTATATACTATTTATTCATCCTGACCATGATAGGGATCTCCTCAAACATTTATAGCACCACTCTGTTGTACTTTTGCACTTGACAAGAAATCAAAAGTAATACAATATAACAAGGCTTAGTAAAATCAAATCTCACCAGAATGGGGTCAAATTGTGGAACTCCATTCCAAACACGATCAAATCTCCAACTGCATTAATCTCATTAAAATCCAAACATATAACAATATTAAAAGTTAACTATGCCATTTTCATTTCATATTCGTTATGTATCATATTATCTATGCTTTAATTTTCCTTCAATAGTATCGTGGTTTTTGAATACTTTTTTAGATTTAGGTATAGGTTTAAAACCAGTTAAATTGCCCTTAGAGCATTTTGCTTCTTCGGGCCCACATTCTGTTTCTGTGTATATAAACATTGTTTACATTTTTACTATACATGTAATCTGGTTTAAATTTTACTCGGTTGATGTTCATTTGTAGTATGAAAATTGTAAACCAATGTGGCAATGAAGTGTTTTAAAGTGTTACCTGGTGGGTAACTCTCGTGGATGTGTGAAGCTCAAAGTTGATTGCAACCCTTAGCAAGCAGTTCTTGGTGAATGGCTCCCAGGGATAGTTGTCGCTTTAGGTAGGTTGCAGCCCTTAGCAAGCAGTTCTTGGTGAATGGCTCCCAGGGATAGTTGTCGCTTTAGGTAGGTTGCAGCCGTTAGCAAGCAGTTCTTGGTGGATTTCGCCCTGGGATAGTTGTCGCATTAGGTAGGTTGCAGCCCTTAGCAAGCAGTTCTTGGTGGATGGCACCCAGGGATAGTTGTCGCTTTAGGTAGGTTGCAGCCCTTAGCAAGCAGTTCTTGGTGGATGGCGCCCAGGGATAGTTGTCGCTTTAGGTAGGTTGCAGCCCTTAGCTAGCAGTTCTTGGTGGATGGCACCCAGGGATAGTTGTCGCTTTAAGTAGGTTGCAACCCTAAGCAGGCAGGTTTTGGTGGATGGCGCCCAGGGATAGTTGTCGCTTTAGGTAGGTTGCAACCCTAAGCAGGCAGGTTTTGGTGGATTGCGCCCAGGGATAGTTGTCGCTTTAGGTAGGTTGCAACCCTAAGCAGGCAGGTTTTGGTGGATGGCGCATAGAGATAGTTGTCGCTTTAGGTAGGTTGCAACCCTAAGCAGGCAGGTTTTGGTGGATGGCTCTCAAGTATGCATTAAGCATGGTAGGCTGCTTCCTTTGATTCTTTAGTAGGCTCTGCAGCGGTGGATAGAATGTACTCAAAGTGGTAGGTGGATGGCTCTGTTGAAACAAGCACTGTTGAGCAGTGCATGCCAGCTGATGCATGTTGTGCAATCATGTGGCACGCATAAATATGGTGTGGTGGACCCCCCACCTGATTGGGGGGAGGTGTACTCCCATCACGAGGTTTCTTGGCCAAATATCTGCGTTCAGGTAAAATTGGATGATTGTTATAGATGTAAATTCACATGCAATAGTCGACCAGCGTCGTACCGCCCTCCTACTCCCTTCCTCCTCCACCCTTCTCCCACTGTGAGCCATTAGCGCTTACAAAAGTAAAACCGTCGAGAGATTATTGTAAACATTATTACTCTGAGTGTCTATTACTGATTTAGGCCTATTTATAAATCACTTGGCAAAGAAACCAATATGCGTATGCTTTGTAGCCTGCCGGCAGATCGCTTGCAGTGAAGCAGTGTTAGTATTGATATGCTCTGCTTGCAACGACTTACAGCTTAACTTCAACACCTGCTGCTGTCGCTCGGTCAATCAGCTCCCCAGCCATGTATGTTTTTCTTTTTTAATTGGAACAACAGTTGTTGGGGCAGTGAGAATTATAAGGCGCTGGGCCGCATTTCGTTGGCTGCAGCTCTTCAGGCTAATCGTGTTCAGTCCGGAAGCATATTGCGGCGACACACTCCTTTTCGACTAATAATTCACATGAGTAGAGATGTTTTCTATGATAAGCTCAGCCCAACTTTTGCTTTCACGCGAATGAGTTAATCGGTTTTACTAAAGAGCGTTGTATTTAGCCTTACATTGAGCTGGATTTGGCAATACAGGTAAGCGGATGACGGAGGGGAATGGGCGGAGCGTGTTGGTCCGGGGGCGGGGCTAGTGCCTTCGCGGTGTCGGACACCTCGTGGCGGAGGGTTCATAGAAGGGCACTTAGGCTCTAGACGCCGCCTTACGAGAGTACCTACCTGGACACAGGCCACATAGATCAGTACCATGCCAATGTGGGTGCTTGTTTTAACAAACCACCTTCGCTAGGAGTATGAAACAGAAATTTAACGCGGTTCTATGGGCAATGAATTTTTCCTTATGTTTGTTGCTGATGCTTGAACTCGTCGCATGCAAAATCAGCGGCGCAAGGGAGCAGCCACTTCATGTTTCGCAGGTTGTCAGTGGCATCGTAGGCATTCGTCTGTGTGCCGTCATGTTCGATGGGTGTGCGTCGCTCCCTACCTCAGTGATTTGAACTGGTGCCCCCGTGCGTTACCCTCTGCCTCAACCTTAGCGGTGACAATGAACTATGATAGGACTGAGACTAGAAGTTTTTCTTGATTGAACTTTGTGTCGCGATGTCAGGGTGAAATAGCAAATTGTTATCCATGTAAGTCGTTTGTTGATGTGCGTAACTATACAACCTGTTGTTTACCTAGGTAGGACTATTTTTATAATCAAGATCATTTTCCATCCAATCCCTAATTGTTAATCAAACTAGGCCTTACAAATCCAAACAGATAGATTATTTAGAAAGGACTTTCCGTTGGTGGGGTAATCATGGACCCGGGTGTACAGTCTCGGTAGTTTTATCCTGTCTTCCATGGCACGTCCCGACCTAGTCCGGACTGACAGCTAGAGCAATAACTTATTTTCCTATCTCACATTTGCACAGTTAGATTCCTAACAGCTGACATCTGCTGTTAACTAAAGCCTAATGCCTGAGACACGCATCCCGCGTATTTCAGACAATTTACAATGGACGGTATCCGTGTACATGATTTGAACATTTCTGTAGTACTACATGCGAACTCCGGTGTGACGAGCCATTTACGTCCTGCTGATTGGAGCTGGTTTTGTGATGTCAGATCTCAATAGAGAACATATATTGACTGTTTCACTTGAATTTGTAGTTTTTAAATGCAGTGAATCTGTCCTGTTGTTTATGTTACGCCAATAACTGTTATCCATGAGGTGTGTTTCTGAGACGTTGATTGGTGCACTACTAAATCATTCATTCGTCAACCAATACACTATTTATTCAACATAAATATATTTGTCCTTTCAAATGTAGTACTTATATTGGAGAGAACGTCTGTTCTTTATTTCCTTTGTTTACAATTCACGCATTCAACAAATATTTTCTGAGAGGAGCTTAGCCAGGAGGGGAGGGGGAGCCCAAATCAATGTATTGGGGAAATGCTTATAGTCTAGTTTTATGCTATTAGGAAAATTCCGGATACGCGCCGGTTCTGACGATGCCCCGTAAATTATCGAGCGTTTACTCTCTATTTTAGTATTTAGCTGCGTGTATGTGTTTTGCAATGATTGATTAGTCTTCTCCAGCAAGGTCTTGAATTAACCTTCCAAGCAGTCATACCAATGTCGTCATAAGATCAGTGATGGCTTGGTATTCTCAAGCAATGTCTTGAATTAACCTTCCAAGCAGTCATACCAATGTCGTCATACGATCAGTGATGGTTTGGTCTTCTCAAGCAATGTCTTGAATTAACCTTCCAAGCAGTCATACCAATGTCGTCATAAGATCAGTGATAGCTTGGTCTTCTCAAGCAAGGTCTTGAATTAACCTTCCAAGCAGTCATACCAATGTCGTCATAAGATCAGTGATAGCTTGGTCTTCTCAATCAAGGTCTTGAATTAACCTTCCAAGCAGTCATACCAATGTCGTCATAAGATCAGTGATGGCTTGGTCTTCTCAAGCAAGGTCTTGAATTAACCTTCCAAGCAGTCATACCAATGTCGTCATACGATCAGTGATAGCTTGGTATTCTCAAGCAAGTGATTGCATTAACCTTTAAACAAGTCTTACTAACGTCATCATAGGATCAGAGTCTTTTGTAGCTAGATGGTGTTCTCCTACCAATTGTTTCCCCCGTCATTATCCCACAAGACTAATACTCCATGCACAAAATGTCCATATTTACACGTTTCATGTATAATTTTTTTTAAGTTCCCGCTAATGAAGGAGTTGAATGAAGTGTTGTTTTATGTAAACTCTCGAGGGTACGTTTGTTCACACGTGCACGAGCTGATCATTCTTTGTGTTTTGGCTGCAAATTCTTTCACTGTGTAAAGCCTCGTATATTTTGATATCCTTACTTTATTGCCATTGATTGGGTGAATGAAAAAGATTTGTTCAATTAAGTCGCCAACCCTCCAGAATTTTTGCATTAAAG